>BSBK01013696.1:2500-85831 GCA_027943335.1 Chamaecyparis obtusa | reverse complement strand
TATATACGTCTATTATATAATATTATAGACGTATATATACATATATGACATATACATATATATATATGTAGATGTCTATATTATATTATATTTATTTCTTGAGCTTTAAATTTAACATTTACTTGTATATATACATATATCCATATATATATACATATATATAAACATATATATATATACTATATATATACATATATATATATATAACATATATATAGTATATACATATACATATATATATATACATATACATATATATATATATATATATAGTATATTATATATATATATATATATATATATATATATATATATATATATAACAAATATACCTAAAAAATAAAAAATACACACCTATAACAACTAAATTAGAAACACATCATAGTCAGCTGAATATAGAGGATCATGGATGTCTATCACATTGTCATCATCTTCATAAGGAGGCATTCTATTAACACTTTATGATCCCATTTTGAAACATATCCATTTGCAATATAACACATTGACTCATGTGTTGTTGTTAAGACAATCTTCACAAAAGAATGATTTATCTCTTAGTTGAATCAGTGGAGGCTTGTGTTTTCCCATAGTCATCACTTGATGCAAACTTCTAATTCCAATAATTGATTGACAATTGTAGGGATTCGAATCGATCGATAATCTAGATTGGATGAATTGATATATAGATCTCAGATTGAAAACATGAAAAATGTGAAATGCAATATATATACATTCATACATTGTGTAGTTCACATGAGCTATGTGTGTGTGTGTGTGTGTGTGTGTGTGTGTGTGTGTGTTAAAACACACATGTGATAGACCTATATATAGTTTTTTGAATTTGAGTTTGAAAAATAAAAGTAAATTAAATAAATACCTATCACTTCCCAAAGTAACATTTGTTCTATTTTGTGTCTCGAGTGGTGAAATGATTTTGACACCATTCAACAATTTTCTTTGAATTCTTATAATTATTAGTTATAACTAATAATTACTTACCAAATTCAAAAATTGACAGCAATTATATCGATACAATGCTGATAATCTCCTTAAGATACCCTTTTCATTTTATCAAATTTGGGTGAAAAAAAATCATCAACTACATTGTCAAAGTTTTGAACTGAGATCGCCACTTTTTGGCCCCCTCATGATCTTGCACATACCCTCATCCATTTTTCCACTTAAACCTCCTCAGTAGATGTGTTCATAAGATATTTCAATCTCATCCTTTAGATAATGTTCAAATTTTGTTAGCCATGGATCTCTCAACAAACTGCGTCCTTAACTTTGAAATCATAATAATATCCAGATCATCATATTTTTCGCTAACCTTAGCATTTAATATTTTCATCCATACTCGGCTAATATAGAAATACATTGGTGATAACTAGTTCGACTGGCTCTATTAATATTGTCACCAGTAACACTGCACTAGCTCAGTGTATACAAAAAACTTTAATTATTGACCACATTGTCTTGTTAAATTTGAATCTCTTCTTCAAGATAGATTAATGTAACATGATCAAGTCAGCAATATACAATCATAGCCTCATAGAATAAGTTACCCAATGTTTATGATGAAGGGTGCTCCCCTTAATACCACAAACACATAACAGAAAAAGAGAAACAACAACAATATGCAAGAACAGAAAATTGACTTCTTATTATCTCCACAAATGTGGAATTACAAACTTTCAGAATTACAATATGCAAAGCCACATGGGCATTCCCTTACAATATTCTTTAGGAAAAAGCCTCAAATTATTACCCAGATCTACTACCCAGAACTATTCTGAACTGCCTAAGACAATAATACAGCCTTCCTTATATAGGCAATTTTCCACCGCCTGGGAAGGTTCCAGAATTTTAGCCAATAAGGCCGACCAAACTTAGAATTATTTTATTTTACATTTTATTACATCATAGTCAGCTCAAGACAACCTTTGAAACCCAAACAAAAATTTTGAAAAAAATTATTTTCCGCCATTTCAGGTGGCCCAACTTCCCAAGACCATAAGTCATCACCAGTTGACCCGATCGTCTATTATAACCCCATTTCAGAAATGCCACGAAGCGCTCTATAGGCTTGACCAATGCAAGTGCCCATCACTCAAATTTTCAACCTCATCCGGGGCCTCTAAAGCCTTCAAAACTGAGTTCAAAGTTTCTGTACCCTACTGCCAATACCGAAAATCTTCAATATCTTCCAACATACACTTGATCTGGAAATGAAACTTTACTGGCAGACTTATATGACCAAAATGAACCTCCAAGAAAGAAACCAGATCATTCTGAGCACATACGCAAATTACCAAAAATAGTAACTTTCCATAAATAACAGCTCTGCATAAAATAGCCCTTATTGAATACAAAAACAGAAATATTTTTGGGTGATGCAAGATTGCTCTTACACCCAGGATGCTCCTGCATCAGAAACCCAGGGTAATTTGAGAAGTGACCTTGTCATGACTCAAGTGTGTACAGGAAAACCAAGATGGCTAACCTCCTCCTTTGTCAGCCATGATGAATCTTCAACAGGTCATCCTTTCCACTTGACGAGATATTCTTCATATGTCCCGTTCCTTGTGCTTCTACCAACATGACTATCCAGTATATCTTCGATCTCCTTAGTGTCTGAACTATTTGATGGAATACTCCACCGTGCTCCTGTGATCTCATCTTCAACACCTCCTTCATGATACTCTGTCAGATCTGAAATGTTAAACACTAGTGAAATATTTAGCTCAGTAGGCAATTCTACCTCATATGCATTTCCTAAATCATGTTTCTTCAGTATCCTACATGGTCCAAACTTTTTCATTTTCAGCTTGTTATATGTACCAACCAGAAACCGCTCCTTCCGCAAATGAACCATGACTTCATCGCCAACCTGAAATTCCTTATACCTCCTTTTCTCGTCTGCCTTAGCCTTATACTGTGCATTCATCTTGGTAATATGCCTCCTCACCTCCCCATGGATGTTCTTCAAGTGTTCTGCAAAATCCTCAGCTTCAGCACTACTTATTTCTCCTTTATCTATCTTCCTCAATTCAGATGCATTTCTGGAATACTTCCATATACAATCTGGAATGATGATTTAGCAGTGCTCCTATTGACAGAATTATTGTATGCAAATTCTGCTTGTGGTAAAATCAAATCCCATCCTGTTGGCTTATCTCCAACCAAACATCTCAGCAAATTTCCCAAACTCCTATTCACCACCTCTGTCTATCCATCAGTTTGTGGATGATGCGATGAACTAAATTTAAAATCTGTCTTCAACTTCTTCCACAATGTACACCAGAAATATCCAACAAACTTAGTGTCCCGATCTGAAACTATGGTCTTTGCGAAACCATGAAGTCTCACTACTTCTCTGAAAAACAATTATGCTACATGAACAGCATCATTAGTCTTCTTGTAGGGATTGAAATGTACCATCTTTGAAAATCTATCAACCACCACAAAAATTGAATCATGTCCCCACTCAGTCCTCGGTAAACCAAGAACAAAGTCCATGCTGATATCCTCCCAAGGCTTCTTTGGTACAGGTAATGGCTGATACAACCCTGTATTCTGCTTCACTCCCTTCACCATCTGACATACTCTGCAACTCTATACAAAATTCTTGACATCTTGTTGCAATTGTGACCAATAATAATTTTCACTAACCAAAGCAAGGGTTTTATCACAACCAAAATGTCCCCGCCAATCCTCTGCTATGCTTCTCCTTGATGAGAGTCTCCCTCATAGAGCTTGATGGAATGCACAAATAACTCCTTTTGAATAGCATATCATCTTGGATGATGAAATCCAACTATTTCATCATGTCTAAAGTAACAGGTTCTGTACAAGCTTTCCAAGCTTCACCAAAATCAGGATCCTCTGGATACAAATTCTTGAGTTCCTTGAACCCAACCACTTCAATCTGCATTTCTGTCAGCAATAGTTTCCTTCTACTAAGAGCATCTACAACCCTGTTAGACTTTCCACTCCTGTGTTTCAAAACAAATGTATAACTCTGCAAAAACTCAACCCATTTCAAATGCCTCTGATTCAACTTTCCTTGACTATTCAAATATTGTAAAGCTTGATGATCAGTATACAAAACAAACTCCTTAGGAAGCAGATAGTGTCTCCACTTCTTCAATGCTTGAACTATAGCATAAAATTCTTGATCATAAACAGAATATTTTCTCTTGGCATCATTTAACTTCTCACTGAAATAAGCAACAGGTCTACCTTCTTGGCTCATAACAGCTCCTATTGCAGTACCACTAGCATCACAATCTACTTGAAACACCTTATTAAAATTTGGAAGCGCTAAAATAGGTTGTTCTGTAACTTTTTGTTTTAACAATTGAAAACTCTTTTCTGCCCCATTAGTCTACTTAAACTCTTTTCTATCCCCTCTCATTGTCTCAATCAAGGGACCACAAATACTGCTAAAATTTTTGATAAACTTTCTGTAAAAACTAGCTAGACCATAAAAAGATCTTACCTCAGTAGCATTCCTTGGAGTAGGCCATTCAAGGATAGCCTATACCTTCTCTGGGTCCATTTTCAAACCTTCTACTGAAACTACAAATCCCAAATACAGTAACTCTTTCTTCACAAAACTGCACTTCTTCAAATTAATCAACAATTTCTCTTCTCTCAAATTCTCAAATACCATACGAATATGCATCATATGCTCCTCCAATGTCTTACTAAAGATCAAAATATCATCTAGGTAAACAATGACAAACTTACCAAGAAATTCTTTTAGAACCTCGTTCATGAGCCGCATGAAAGTGCTTGGTGCATTGGTTAGCCCAAAAGGCATGACTAACCACTCATACAGTCCTTCCTTTGTCTTGAAGGTAGTCTTCCATTCATCTCCTTCTCTGATCTGAATCTGATGATATCCACTCTTCAGATCTATCTTTGAGAAATACACAGCTCCACTCAAACAGTCCATAATATCATCCATTCGTGGCAATGGAAACATATACTTGATTGTGATCTTGTTTATTGCTCTGGAATCTGTACACATCCTCCACTCTCCATTCTTCTTTGGTGCTAATACTGCTGGTACAGCACAAGGACTCAGACTCTCTCGAATCAACCCCTTCTATAACAACTCATGTACTTGTCTATTCAACTCTTCACTTTCTGCTGGTGTCATTCTGTGTGCTGCCTTGTTTGGGAAACTGGCTCCTGGAATCAAATCCATCTGATGATTGATCTTCCTTACCGATGGTAATCCATCAGGTACATTATCAGATACAATATCCTGAAACTCATTCAACAAATCTGCAACCTCTGCAGGTACATCCTCTACTTCTTCTTTACCAACTTTTGGAATTAAAGAAAAACACACATGCTCATGCCTCATACCATCTAAGAATTTTCTTCCATCAACAAAGGTTATTCTTGCATTACCACATACCTTTTCTTCAGTCTCCTTCAATGGCTTTAGCTTATGTCACACTCCATCCTTTGTCAGGGAATAGGTATTCGCACGACCATCGTGTACAACACATCTGTCAAACTACCACGGTCTACCCAATAACATATGACATGCATTCATAGATATGATATCACACAATACCTCATCTTGGTATCTGCCAACCTTGAACTTCACTAGGCATTGTTCATTGACCATGACCTTGTGGTCATCCTGTACGCAGGCAATCTGATATGGATGTGGGTGTTTCTATCTCTTGAGCTTCAACTTTGTCACCATCTCTTCTGACACCAAATTGTCAGTGCTTCCACTATCGATAATCACATCACAGTATTTACCCTCACACTTGCATCGAGTGCGAAACAGGCTCCTCCTTTGTTCAGGTTCGTTCTCACCACTCAGCAAGACTCTTCTGTTAATTATTATTTCTCCTCTTTCAACATCTTCAGAATTTGATGATCTAGCATCTTCATCTACATGTGCAACTCTGGCCTGGCCTTCATTTCTCCTGTCTGTTCTGCCTTGGCGCTGAGGACATTCAAATGCCCTATGACCTTCTTCTCCACAATGAAAACATGTTCCACGGAAGCCACCTCTTCCAGATCCTTGTCCTCTTCCTCTTCCTCCCTGATCTCTATTATTCTGATCCTGGAAGCGATTGGAATTATTTCCTCACTGATTCTAACTGCTACTGGCCTCATCCTTCTTTTTCGGATCTTCATTTCGGCCACCATATGACCGCCCACCAGATCATCCACCGCGACCTCTTTCATTTTGTCTGCTCTCAAACTTCTTGTTCAGCTTTTCCTCTACTTTTAGGGCAAACTGGTATGCCTCTTCAATACTATTAATTCGAACCAGATTCAGCTCCTCCTGAATGCTTGGCCTTAACCCATTAAGGTATCGGGCAACTTTCTCTTTATCAGCTTCTGCATGGCCTGTTCTGATGAGAAGTCGATAGAACTCCTCTGTATACTCCTGAACAGATCTTCCTTCTTGCTTCAAACTCTGCATTTTCTTCAGTAGGTCAAGCTCATAATCAATAGGAATGAACTGTCACTTCAATTTATCCACCATCCGATCCCATCTCGTAATTTTTTTCTTTCCCCTTCTATTATGCTCCAACTGAATCTCTTGCCACCATATCTTCGCATGACCTTTCAGTCTGGCCTTCACAAATTTGACCCTATCAGGATCCTCAACATCTTCATACTCAAAATATTCCTCACATTCATTGATCCAGTCGATCAATTCTTCTAGGTTAAGATTTCTAGAAAATGTAGGAACCTCAATCTTAGGTCTTTTCCCAATCTTAGAAATGGCCCGAAAAAGTCTTTCTTCCTCCTGGTTCACAATTTTAGCTTCTCCTTCTTGATATTCTTCTTCAGCTTCATCCTCGCTTTCATCTTTGACATTAAGATTCATTCCTCTACGAATCTCTTCTTACAATGCTTGCACTTGTCTCTGCAGCTCTCTAACCTCAGGTGTCACAACACCAGCTCTTCCGCCACGTTCCCTTCGTGGAGGCATTTTTGTGATGCGCACTGAAACCCTAACCATGGTCCTGGTGCAAACTGCCTCATAGTCGGTGATCTGTTTACACACTCAGAAACTCCTGCTCTGATACCACTTGATGAAGGGTGCTCCCCTTAATACCACAAACACATAACAGAAATAGAGAAACAACAACAATATGCAAGAACAGAAAATTAGCTTCTTATTATCTCCACAAATGTAGAATTACAAACTTTCAGAATTACAATATGTAAAGCCACATGGGCATTTCCTTACAATATTCTGTAGGACAAAGCCTCAAATTATTACCCAGATCTACTACCCAGAACTATTCTGAACTGCCTAAGACAATAATACAGCCTTCCTTATATAGACAATTTTCCACCGCCTGGGAAGGTTCCAAAATTTTAGCCAATAAGGCCAACCAAACTTAGAATTATTTTATTTTACATTTTATTACATCATAGTCAGCTCAAGACAACCTTTGAAACCCGAACAAAAATTTTGAAAAAAAATATTTTTTGCCATTTCAGGTGGCCCAACTTCTGAAGACCATAAGTCATCACCAGTTGACCTGATCGACTATTATAACCCCATTTTGGAAATGCACGAAGCGCTCAACAGGCTTGACCCGCGCAAGTGCCCATCACCCAAATTTTTGACCTCATCCGGGGCCTCTAAAGCCTTCAAAACTGAGTTCAAAGTTTCTGTACCCTGCTGCCAATACTGAAAATGTTCAATATCTTCCAACATACACTTGATCTGGCAATGAAACTTTACTGGTGGACTTATATGACCAAAATAAACTTCCAAGAAAGAAATCAGATCATTCTAATCACATACAAAAATTACCAAAAATAGTAACTTTCCATAAATAGCAGCTCTACACAAAATAGCCCTTATTGAATACAAAAACAAAAATATTTTTGGGTGATGCAAGATTGCTCTTACACCCAGGATGCTCCTGCATCAGTTTACCTTTTCCTTCTCTGCCATATCCATATTTTCCTCATGTAGATATCTTTGTTCTTCATCTTTTCTTCTTCAAAATATGTTCAGATGTTTGTAACTTAACATGATAAGTATTGTCAAGACTAGTTGACATCAATGACAACATATTTATTGATTTAATCATCTTACATATCATTTTAGTACTTGGTGATCTCTAATCACAATTCTTCAGTTCATCTCAAATATTCAATCAGTCGTAGTTGATCAATATCTCCCTTTGGCATTGATGGAAACACAAGCAATATTAAAATATGTCATACACATACCAAACATGTATTCTACAACTATGTAAGTAAATGTTGTAGGTTGGTAAGCTCTCCCTAGCTTGAAATTTAATATGTTTAATCACTACAAAACATAACAACATTCCATACAGGCTCTCCCTATGGATTTGATCTTTTCAATTCTCAGATTCTTGTTCTTAGCAAAAAATATAAAAACTCTCCCTTTCTTAGATCTCTCTTCTATTGATGTTTCATTACATTCTCATATCCAAACTTCTCTCCCTTTGACACCAATGCTAAAGAAAACATAAAACAACTCTTAAATAGCCAAGTAGTTCTTTGTCATTTGGTGCATATCAATACGTTTAGTGTAGAACTTTTTGTTCTAGCTTCTACAATCCTTCACAACCTTAGACAAAATCCAAAGTGTGAGCTATGTGCATCAACATGAATGATCTTCTAATAAGAATAGGTTGATTCAACCTTTTGATCACCTTAGTGACTAATAGATAGGGGATGAACCCCAAGTTTAGTCCTCAAATATTCAAATGTTTCCTTTGGTAATGGGTTAGTAAAGATATCATCAAGTTGTTCCTTAGATGTCATAAATAGTGATATTTAATATATATGTTTTTTGTTTTAGAATGCATCACAGGATTCTTTGAAATGTTTATAGTAGTAGTGTCATCACAATATATAATCACCAGATCAGTGATTACCTCATTCATTTCTTCCAATACTTGTCTGATCCAAGCAATATTGGAACAATTTGCAATAGCAACAACATACTCTGCTTCGGCAGTAGATTGAGAGATACATGCTTGTTTCTTGCTTATTCAAGTCACAAGCCTATCTCCTAAAAATAATGCTCCATCGATTGATCTCTTACAATCATCCATGTTTCCATCCCAATCTGCATTAGTGTACACTATCAGTTCAAAGTTTCCTTCCTTAGAATACCATTAACAATATTCTTCAATCTTCTTCAAGTATCTTAGGATTATTTTAACTGCAACCATGTGTTAATCTTTAGGACTGGTAGAAAATATTTCCACAATCTAAACTACTTATGCAATGTCAGGCCTACTGTGTACAACATACATCAATTTCCCAATCATAGATCAGAACAATGTTTGATTTACCTTTGTAGATTCATCATCATTTGTCAATTTGCATCCAGTGACCATCGGTGTTCCTACTAGTTTAGCATCCTCCATGCAAAAAGTTTTCAATACCTCTTTAATGTATTTTGATTATGTGATGAAAATCCCATCATGCTTTTTTATGATCTACAAGCCTAGAAAGAATTTAATCTCTCCAAACATTATCATCTCAAATTCCTTTCTCATTTCATCAGCAAAATATTTATAGATCTGATCTTATCCACCAAAGATTATATCATCAACAAATATTACAGCAATCAAAATGTTATCAACTGAATCTCCTTTCATATACATGTTACTATTTTCACTGGTTCTTACAAAGACAATACTGATAAGATAAGCATGCAGCCTTTCAAACCATGTCATCGGTGCTTGTTTTAGTCCATATAAATCTTTGTGCAATCTACATACCATGTCTCTCTGATTTGGATCAACAAACCATTCTGGTTGTTCTATGTAGACCTCCTCTTCAAGAATTCCATTCAAAAAAGATGATTTCACATCCATTTGATATACCTTGAATCCCTTATGTGCAGCATAAGAAAGTAGTATCCAAACTCCTTCAATTCTTGCAATTGGTGCAAAGGCTTCTCCATAGTCTATACCTTCTTCTTGTGCATATCCCTTGCAAACAAGTCTTGCCTTATTCCTTGTAACTTCTCCATTCTCATTCAACTTATTCCTAAAAATCCACTTAGTACCAATAACAATTTTATCTTTCGGTCTAGGTACCAATGTCCATGTCTTATTATTTTTAATTTGTTCAGTTTCTTCATTCATAGTATTTATCCATTCCTCATTATCGAGTGCATCCTTAAAATTCTTTAGTTCAAACTCACAAAATAAGCATGTATTTTTTCTTAACTTACTTTGGGTCATCATACCATCTTTCTTATCTCTAATGAAATGATTCGTTGGATGGTGTCTTCTGAAAAATTTTGCTAGCACTTGTTCTCTCCTCTATTCATCATTCAGTTCAGGTTCATTTTTTTGCTCGGTAGCTTCTTCCTAATTGTTGGTTGGAATTTTTTGACCATCGATATAAGTTTCTTGATGCATGATAGACTCAGCATGTGTCTTCAGTAGATATTTTGGATCTTCAATATAAGTGAACCTACCATATTCTTTTGGTTCCTTCATGCTTTCTTCATCATTCTTTTCAGCAAATTCATCTACTCTCACATTATCACTTTCAATCATCTTATTGGTAACCTTATTCAAGCATTTATAAGCTTTACTCTTAGTAGAATAACCTAAGAATAAACCTTCATCCTCAGGTATGTGTAGGATCATGGTATGCCAAAAAATGGTGACGTAAAACAGAAGTCTTGATTGATCTAGTCTCTTTGAAAAAAAACTATAACTTTCAAACAATATAACATTTTTGAAATCTTAAATATACATCACATTCTATGCTTCACCTAATACAATAATAATAAACAATTATCTCAATTTGATGAAGTTTAGACTAAGTTAATATGGTCCGACATGATAGTTTTTATATTCAGGGAAATTTGTAGTAGAAAAATCATAATTAATTATTTACTTGGAAAAAAATATACATCATATCCAGACATGAGACTGCTACTTTAATCTAGAATCTTATAAAAAAAATATTATCATTTGATTTTGTTTAATATGGTCAGACATACACCTACTTGTTATCTATCTAGTCCTGATTGTTAGACTTATTGAAAAATGGTTATAACTTTCAAATTGTATAACATTTTTGACATCCAAAACATGGGTCACATTCTATGATTTTCCTATTACAAGAAATTTTTTAAAAAAATCCAATTTGATAAAGTTTAGACTAAGTTAACATGGTCAGACATGAGAGTTTTTCTATTCTAGAAAATTTTTAGAAGAAAAATCATAATTAATTATTTACTTGGAAAAAAATTACAAAAAAATGTGTCACATTCGGACATGAGTCTACTTCTTATATCTAGAATCTTGTAAAAATAAATTATCATTTTATTGTGTTTAAGGTGGTCAGACATACACCTACTTATTTTTTCCTGAAATTTTCATACTACTACCTTGAAATTTGAAAATTTCAACATATAGAATAATCATTTTTCAAAAATGGCCTAGTATCTTAGAAACTAAATTCAATTTTCTACAGACTCTCTTCTTAAATATTTTTGATATAATATTTATTACTTGTTCAAATATTTATGTAAACTTTCCTAAACCTAATTTTTTCAATTTTCATTGCCACTTAAGGGCCTAGTTTGGCATACCATGATCCTACACATGCCCCCCTTTGGAGTCAAATTTACTATCTCTATCATCTTTCATAATATAATAATTACTACCAAAGATTCTAAAATAACTTACATTCAGTATGTATCCAAGCCATAACTCATAAGGTGTCTTGTTTATGTCTTTCTTCAATTAAATTCAGTTCAAGACATATACTACAATGCTAATTGCTTCTCTCCAGTATATTTGTGTAATATTTTTCTCAATCATCAAGGTTCTAGCACAATCAACAATTGATTGGTTCCTTCTTTCAGCAATTCCATTCTACTATGGTGTTATCGGTGCAGAAACCTATCTTTTGATTACATGCTCATTACGGTAGTTAGTGAATTCATAAAAAATAAACTCACCTCCTCTATCTGACCTTAAGCATTTCAATACTTTCCCAGTTTCCTTTTCTACTTTTGTCATATACCATTTGAACTATTTGAATGCCTTAGATTTTTCTTTTAAGAACATAACAGTCATCAGTCTAGTATGGTCATCAACAAAAAAAGAAAACTATCTATCACTATACTAGCTTTCATTTCTCATAGGCCCACATAAGTTGGTATGAACCAACTCCAAAATTCCCTTAGATGAAAAGTCCTTACTTTTAAAACTAGATTTTGTCATCTTTCCTTTTTGACATTGATGACACATAACATGATCAAGTTTGCAAGTTTAGGCAATCCCCTAACTTTTCTCTTTCTCCTGATCTTAATCATGTTATCAAAATTTACACAACATAACCTTTTATACTAGAACCATGCATCTTCATTTTTCACCAATAAACAAGAAGTCTCTGGATTGTCAAGATAAAATAGATTACCTTTTGATTGTCCTTTGGTGCCAACAAGTGTTCCATTTTCATTGTAGATTTTCACCTTCTTTCTCTCAAATGCAACTTGGTGACCTAAGTTATTCAACTTTGCTACACTTAACAAATTGTAGTTAAGTCCTTTTACCTAGTATGCATTATCACATTTAATTCTATCATTCAATAAGATTGATCCTTTTCCTTTTACCATACATGGTGTATCATTTCCCATTTTTACTAATCCTCCATTATAATGCTCAAGATGTTCAAACTTATCTTCATCACCAGTCATGTGATGTGTACAACCGCTATCTATGATCCAAGTATCATTTTTACTAACTTTAGAGAAAATGTTGTTTCTGCATACCTTTCCTCTTCTTCTGAATCATCTTTTATTGTAACAAAAACTACCTCACCATCATCATTTGTATCTATGTTGGTGTCATCATCATCATAAACTAGGTAACAAGCCTTTTTACCTTTGTCTCTGTAATCTCAGTTGTCTCTATTATACTATTAGTTTGCTTTATTATTCCAGTTGTTCTTCCTTCTGCCAAATTTTCCATTAGGTCAGCTCAGTCTTTATCTTCTTCTTTCATGTTAGGACACCTAGCAGCAATATGGCCAACTTCTTTACAATTAAATAGGCTAAAGGTAACTTTCCCTCATATCTTCCTTTAGCTTTCTACAGTCTCCGGGGGATTAGTGCTTCAAGTTCATTAAGATCATCATCAGTGTTACTATCACTTTCATTCTTGATATTATGCTTACTACTAGATTTACCAATCTTAAGAGTTGACATAAATGCAAATTCAACATTCAGTACAACACTATTATCAAATTTATTCAGCTCAAAAGTTGTTAGCTTTCCAATCAGACTATCAAGTGTAAGAAAGCTATTATGTGTGAACCTTATTTCATGAATAGAAGATATTCTGATTGCATAGATAGGTAGAAAGGTTCTCAGTATCTTACTTATCACAGTTTCTTCATCAACAATTCCTCCATCTTTTCAGATAGCATTGACTACCTCTTTGATTCAGTTTGAGTATTGTGTAATGTTCTCACCTTCCTTCATCTTCATGTCATCAAATTGGCCTCTCAAGATTTCAGCTCTGGCTCTCATCACATTCACATCACCACTGTGAACTAGAGAAATTTTATCCCACATCTACTTCATTGTAGTGCAATCTTTGACATCCTCAAATTCAGCATTAGATAGAGCAGCAAAAATCTCTATCATAGTCATTTTGTGTTCATGTCGATCTCTCAATTGATCCAGAGTTAAAGGTCCACTCAGCGGTGGAAAGTAGCCATTTTCTATTAAAGATATTATAGAATCTCCAATTCTAGATATGTGAAGTCGCATCTGGCTTTTCCATGTAGTTAATTTGCCCTTGTTCAGCTTTGGCACTTCCCTCTTATACATCTCGTGATCTTTCTACTCAAGTCCTTAAAACTTTCTTCCAAACAACCAATATAGCTCTAATACCAATTGTTAGGATAACTAAGAGGGGGGGTGAATCAGCTAGATCAGTTATCCTAGAGTCCCAAACATAAAGATGTACTCCAAAAACTAATTCAACCAAAATATGCAGCTCGGTAACATATAATCTGAATCTATCTTTTTTCTTTAATTTATTACCACTAAATATCCAAATGTGATTGTCGACTAAATCAATTATGCAATATGTAAAGTATGATAGCAAAACAATCATAACAAGAAACACATAACATAATGATTTAACGTGGAAACCTTGTTAAGGGAAAAACCACTTGAGACCAGTAACCCAAAATATTTCACTCTTCTGAAGTAAGCACGGTGAAGAGCCAACCCTATTAAAGGTTACAATTCACACTATTAAGTGTGACCTTGTTGGAAAATTTAACACTAACCCTTAAATTTTGACCAACATTCACTATGGCATCAACATGATAACACTTTACATTCAATAGAATGTCATATGGTAGAACATAAGACTGCAAGTCTACTCGGTTAAGAGATTTTCTGAATCTATGGTTTAACTTATACAGTAATGATCTGATTCAATTACAATTCACTTGCAAATATTCAGATCTATTCTAATTCCTTATAAAATAATCCTCTGATTATTAAACAATTCACTTCCTTCAATATCTCAACTTACTTTCACTCGATAAAGTGTTCTCTGACACTCGGTAAAACTTTGCAGCTCGATTCTTCAATAACTAGTTTGGTTAGGCATGCATGAAACTTTTCTTCATTTGAATACTCTGCAGTTCCCTTCTTCTGGCATACTTCCAACATTGAAACTTGTCTCTTAAATAGACAGGTAAAACATTTTCTTTTCAACCATTAGATTTTTCCACTTAATTCTCCTTCATCCATTTTTCTGCTTAAACCTTCCTCGGTAGATGTGTTCATAACACGTTTCAATTTCATCCTTTAGATCATCTTCAAATTTGGTCAGTCGTGGATCTCTCAACAAACTTCATCCTTAACCTTGAAATCATAATAATGTCTAGCTCATCATATATTATGTCGGCTAACCTTAGCATTTAATATTTTCATCTATACTCAGTTAATATAGAAATGTGTCAGTGATAACTAGTCAGACTAGCTCGATTAATACTATCACTTGATATAAACTTCACTGGATTTGTGTATATAGAAAACTTTAATTACCGACCACATTGACTTGTTCAATTTTGAATCTCTTCTTCAAGATAGATTAATGCAACATGATCAAGTCAACAATATACAATCATAGCCTCATCAAATAAGTTACCCAACATTTACCTATTCCTTCTCTATCATATCCATATTTTCCTCATGTAGATATCTTTGTTCTTCATCTTTTTTTCTTCAACAGATGTTTAGATGTTTGTAACTTAACATGATAAGTATTGTCAAGACTAGTTGACATCAATGACAACATATTGATGAATTTAATCATCTTACATATCATTTTAGTAGTTTGGTGATCTCTAATCACAGTTCTTTAGTTCATCTTAGATATTCAATTAGTTGTAGTTCATCACAAAATTCTTAGTTCCTGTTGAAATTCATATCTCTTCCTATCTATTTTCTTTAAAAATTATGAAAATTCTAATGTAAAGCTAAGAGTCTTACCTCCTTTAAAGTTAATGAATCTTTCACCTTATTCACTGTCATTATCAAGTTTTCCTTTTCACATCTAATAAAGTGAACTAATTTCTTAGGTCTCTTCTTTTCATAATCTCTTTCTGCCCTCATAGTTGTAGCATCCTATAAGATTTTCATTTTATCAATGGTGGCTATAACCAACTGACCCAATTATCCAATTGGTGTGGCCTTCTCATCAAAATTTACATTAGGCACTAAGTCAGACAAGATGTCTTTGGTATTCAGTATTATTTGTGCCTCTTGTTTTGATTTTTCCTTCTTTTCTTTGGACTTAATTGCATTGGCAATATCCTTCAACACTTTTGGGGTCAAACTTATATCAATTTTCCCTTTAATGGAAGGAATATCTTCATCCATTCTAATAATACTTGAAGACATAGACCAGACAGTGGTTACATTTTCTATCTCCTTGTCTGTAGTTATCTCCTTTCCTATATATTCTTCTTCTTCATTTCTACTTGTTTTATCCATCACTAATACTTGTTATTGTTCATCTAATATATCTTTGGTCAAATTTTGACCAGTTCCTCTATCCTCTGTCTGATTTTTTGGTTGATCTTGAGTGTCCTTCGGAGATTCCATTGGTTTCTCTATTATGTCCTTTTGTTCTTAGGAATCTCCATGATCAAAACATCACTTGTGGTGTCCATTGTATCCTCGGGCTCATCCAAAAGATTGTTATCCAGTGTGACCTTTACGCCATTTATTTTTCACCCATCATCTATAAGGGAAATCATATCTTCTTCCTCACTTTATTATTTGTTCTCCTTTTTCTTTTCCACTTCACCTTTCTTCTCCTCTACAAGGCGTAAGGTCTTTCTCAAGATGATCTTATTTTCATCTTGCAATGATTGAGAATCTCCAATATGTAGTCATGTAGCTCTTGTCTTTATCTTAAATGCAGGTTTGTCATTATCTAATATTTCTTTTATCTCTTTTATTGTAAGATCAATCTGTAAATGCATTAAGACACATTCAATTATTTCTTTATCTCCTTTGATCTTGCAATTACATAAGGACTTGACTAAATTTATTCATACTTCCTACAATAGAATCTTCAACTTTCCCCTAATCTTTTTTACTAAACTTATCATAATATATTTTAACAGTGGCAAGTATACCCCACCTTTTAACTTCATCAATGATTTTATCAAAATAGACAAATTTATTAAAGTGTGGCTTAATAGATTTTGTGGTAGGGGCACCAACCACTTTAGAATTCTTACCTTGAGCCTTAAGTTCTTTTTTCTCTTATTCTGATTCTGTTCCTTTATCTTCCCCTTGCACTTATTTGTACCCTTTTTTCTTTTCTTTCTTCCTTTTCCTAGAAAACTTTGTTGGAGCAACCTCATTTTCCTTTGTGCACTCATGTTGTTTTTTCTTTACCATTTTCTTCACAGGAGTCTTGGAAGGAGGAGAGGTTTTCTCCTTATTAACTATTTTACTTCTTGTCTGTCTACTAGTTGGAGATCCACTAGTTATAAAATAAACAACTTCTATTTCTTCATTTGCAATAGTTGTAGCTGAAGGGACAACTTTCTCAGCTTCATATTTTTCTCTTTCTTTATCTATAGCTTCATGAGTGAATCTTTTCTTCCTAAAGAACTACTCAACCTCCATTGTAACTTTCTTTTCAATCACTGGAGCATTGAATATATCAACAACTTAAAGATACTTCTCCTTGTAAGTTCTAAATCTATTAGCATTAGGATTCATGTGGTGCTTGAATAGCTCATCAACATAAGAAATAACTAAATCAACTTCTAGCTCATAACCCATACGTAAAGCCCATGAAGTCCTAGGGACTACTACCTCCATTTGACATGTATCAGTATCAACCACAACACATATATCATTCCTATACTTCTCAACAACATGTTCTGGAATCCTTTATATTTCATCCATTCTATTTTGGAAATCCTTAAAATATCCCCAAACTTTCTCAGATAATTGATTTCCAAGCATCTTAACACAAAACTCTATTTAGACTACCACCAGTGTACCATCTACCCAATTGACTGGTCCAATACAAGGAAAGAAATACTAGAAATAGTAAAATAAGCCTACAAGCAATTGGCTATACTGAAACACTTATGTCTTTTCTTTCTTTATATTCTCCATGTTTAGAAAGAACCGGTCTCTCATCATAGCACATAAATTATACTTTGCATTCTCCTTCACCATCTTATATCCACTATGAATTGCTATAGTAGGCACACTATTGATTCTACTAAAATAAAACACTTTGTATCCAACCACCATGGATGCAAACATAACTTCCTCATCTAGGATATCATTGATAGTCATCACATGCTTATTCCATTTAGACTTGATTAGTTTTGTGACTACATCTTTCTTAATAGGTCTAAGTTACAATATCTCTCCAATAGCACAAAAACCTGTTACTACAAGAATGACTTTATAAAAATTATATTATTGAAATAATTAAAAAAATATAATAAATAACAGTTATAATTTTAAATATTATATTTTGACATCATTATAGTTCTTAAAAAAATATATAAAATTAATATTATATATTTTATCCTCATCTCAAAATTCACATTAAAATAAATCTATTGTCATTTATGTCTAAAACCAATTCAACATTGAAAAGAGATAAAACATGTAAAATTATTGAAATATAAACATCATTATTACTCTTAACTCATCACATGTTTCATTATCTAAAAGGCTCTTTTAGTAGATTTAACAGCAGGGGTTTTTTACAATTAATGAAATTATTTAAACAAGTCCAACTATATTAGTAACCAATTATAAAAGAAGAGCTGGACTAGAATATATCTATCTTTTCCAATATAGATGATAGTGCATTAGACGCATAGAGAAAGGGTAGATACGACACATAGTTCCCATTTTTATGTCTTAGACATAATGAAATAAAACATGAAAATAAAATTTATGAATGAAAGGATTTTTAACGATTAACAATCATCATTTTAAAGCTCAATCTTTCTTGGGGATATCATATAATTAATTAATTTTAATTGCTCGCTAAAGCATTTCTAACTGTTGAAAGTAAATTGTAGACCAAAAATAATTAAAAACCAAAAAGAACAAAACAAAAGATAGAAAATTAAAATACACAGACACAAAGATTATAGTGGTTCATCCAGCTATTCTGGATTACATTCACTCTTCAAGCAGAGGACTATCTCTTATTCAGATTATGAAAATGTTACAACATCAGCAGCCACAAATTAGCTTTTACTTTTCAATAACAGACATTCAAATGGAAGACCAAAATAGCCTAGAAGAGGAAGAGACGGCAATGATTGGACTGCACAGAACCGTTACATATTCCTTTCTGCCAGAACCGTTACAATCTCCCACTTGAAGTCCAACCAGTGTTGCACAAAGACATCCCCTACTCGGAATGCTTATGGCTACGTAGTGACAATGCCGAGAGAAGCTCTACAAAATCTAAACTTCTCTTGAGGGACAACCTTGGTGAATGCAGCAACCAAATTGATCTTTGTATCAATCGTCTCTAACTGTAATCTTCCCTCTTCAAGAGCATGACGTATGAAATGAAATGTGGTTTCAATATGTTTCGTGCAACTATGGAAAGCTGATTTTTTGGCCAAATGAATGGCGTTGCTGCTATCAAAGAGTAGAGTAAATGTGGATTTTTTAAATCCCAACTCTCCAGACAATCGTTGTAACCATATCAGCTCTTTAGCTACCTCAGCGAGAGCAATGTATTCAGATTCAGTAGAGGAAAGAGAAACCACTTGTTGCTTCAGTGAAGTCTAGCTAATTGCTACCCTGGAAAAATTAAACACATAGTTTGTTGTTGACCTCTTTGTATCTAAACCTCCAGCCATATCAAAATCAACATATCCGCAAATATAAGGGGCCTTATTGTTAAAACATAAAACATGAGAGGAAGTGCCTCTCAAATACTGAAGTGTCCATTGAACTGCTCACCAATGAGTTTTACGAGGATTACTCATAAAACCACTCACAACTCCCACTCCATGAGAAATATCTGAATGTGTGCTAACCATGATGTACATTAAACTCCCAACTATGGAAGAATAAGGAATACCAACCATCTCATGTTTTTCTTCCTGAGTAGAAGGACACATTTTAGAAGACAATCAAAAGTGATCAGCCAATGGAGTGGCAACCAATTTTGCATTTGTCATATTAAATTTTTCTAAAACTTTGAGGATGTACTTTTCTTGAGATAATTGAATTTCTCTCTTATGTCTATCTCAGATTATATCCATCCCAAGAATCCTCTTCACTGCCACTAAATCTTTCATGGCAAAATGAAGAGACAAATGTGTCTTCAGCTCATGAATGACTCTCATACTATTAGTAGTAGTCAACATATCATCAACATACAATAGCAAGATCACAAACTCACCAGTCGGAAGCCTTTTGAAGTAGACACGTGGGTCTCATTCATAGAAAGTAAAACCTTGCTGAGTCATGAAGTTATCAAACTTTAAATACCATTGGCATGGGACTTGCTTCAGCCCATAGAGACTCCTCTTTAATTTGCAATATAAATGCTCCTATCCTTGTTTAACAAATCCTTCTGGTTGTTCCATATATAACTCTTCAACAATGTCCCCATGTAAAAATGATGTTTTGACATAGAGTTGCTCAAGCTTAAGGTCCCATGCTACTGCCATGCCAAGTACCAAATGAATGGTCTGCATTTTAACCACTAGAGAAAAAATCTCATTGAAGTCCATACCCTTTTGTTGAGTGGATCCCTTCACTACCAGTCTGGCCCTATATCTCTTTCATCCTCCATCTTCCTCTTTTATGTGATAGACCTATTTATTTTTTAGAGATTTATGATTTGGCGAAAGAGGAACCAAATCCAAAGACTGATTCATGTGTAAAGAATCCATTCCATCTTTCATTGCATCCATCCATAATACTGAATTAACATCAGTGCATGTCTATTTCAATGTTTGTGGCACAGCCTAATGAGAGCACAAAGAGAATAAAAGTTCGTAATCATCAAACTTCTGAGGGCATTTTTTCTCTCTAGTAGACTTCCATAAATGAATATTTGGATCAATTTCAGGAGTTTGAATAGAACCAACAGCCTCTATATGTTGGATGCCAGGTGTCCCACTAATAATTTTTTGTGGTGGTAAAAGTGATTTGACATATGGAGTACACCCTACCTCCCACTTCTTCTCTATCATGTGTGGGTGTAGAGTAGACCGTGCCCCTTGTTCTATATCTCTTGCAGGGTGTTGAAACTGCAGCATATCCTGCTCACACAGGTAATGTGTTGCACTGGATTGTTCACAGGATAGTGGGGGCTTTAGGAACTTTAGGTTATGTTGGCATGGGAGTGTTGAGTCCTCATGGGATTGCTACTATAGAGCTGGCTCTGCTAGTGGGAGAGGAGAGGTCCATGGTAGAGTGTCTAACATGGGGGGATTGACCAAAGGCACGAGCTATATGTTATCTACCTATGACAGGGAGTCATGTGCATAGGAGTGTGGGAGAGGCTGCATGGGAAATGCAACATCCCATGTAGCAATGGGAAATGTGCTAGGAGGCAGCAAGTTAGTTTCCACATGCGACAAAGGAGGGTGTGTTTGGACAGGGGTG
Organism: Chamaecyparis obtusa; assembly: GCA_027943335.1. Taxonomy (NCBI): domain Eukaryota; kingdom Viridiplantae; phylum Streptophyta; class Pinopsida; order Cupressales; family Cupressaceae; genus Chamaecyparis; species Chamaecyparis obtusa. The sequence continues at coordinate 64,647 of BSBK01013696.1, read as the reverse complement.
GGAGACAAAACCTCCTGCTTTGCTACGTCATTGCCTTTGGAAGAGCCAGGTTGCGTGGGGAAAGAGGTAAACATAGGGTAATTGGAAAATAATGGTTGTGAGCTAACTACAAGTGGTGTGGGAGTCATAAGGGGTTGTTGAAGAATTGGGAAAGAAAAAGATGTTGTTGAAGAAGTATGCTGTGTAGTGCTAGAGGGGATAAATGTTGATGGATGGAATGTGATCCAGGGTATGTTCTACCTATGAATCACATTATTAGATAGATCATATTGAATAAAATTATCAGAAGAAGAGTTCTGAGAGTGCAAATTAGAGAATGAATTTTCATTGAATACAACATCTCGGCTCTGTATCACTTTCTTGGTGATAGAATCCCATAGATGATAACCAAATTCATCCTCACCATACCTCAAAAATATGCATCTTTTGGATTTAAAATCCAATTTCATTCTTTGCTCCTTATTAATGTGAGGATATGCATCACATCCAAAAATACACAAATGAGAAAATGAAATTCTCTTACCAGCCCACCTCTCTTCTAGAATATCAAAATCTAGACATGACGAAGGAGCTCGGTTTACTAAATAAATTGTTGTATTACATGCCTCTACCTAGAATTCTTTCCCCAAACTAGCATTAGACAACATACACTGAGCTCTCTCCAAAATAGTTTGATTCAACCTCTCAACTGCACCAGTTTCTTGAGGTGTATAAGGGACTGTTTTAATCCTCTGAATACCATGATCTACAAAAAAATTGTCAAACTCTGAAGAGAAATACTCACCAACATTGTCTATTAGTAAACATTTTATTTTTCTTCCAATTTGATTTTCCACCATAGCCTTAAAGCTTTTAAATTTTGGGAAAACTTCTGATTTCTTATTCAACATATAAACTGAAACTTTGTGAGTGCAATCATCAAGAAACGTGACAAGATAATCAGCACCACTGATAGAAGTTACCTCTGGAGGACTGAAAACATTCGAATGAATAAGCTCTAATGGAGATGATTTCTTCTCATGACCTGTCCTTATGATGTTGGTGTGATTTTGTTTTCCATAAAGGCAATGCTCACACAATTCCAAATCAATTGATTTTAGACCTGTAAGTTATTCTCTTCGAAGCATGACTTCAAGACTTATTTTTCTCATATGACCGAGCCTCTTATGCCAAAGTTTGGCATTGCTATCTGCAACCGCCATGGCTACTCCCACTTCACCATTACACTCTAATGTGTATAAACTTCCATTTTTTTGCCCTTTTGCTAAAATTAATTGACCTTTGGACACTTTCCAAGAAGCTAGATCAAAGCTAACATTGCAACCTTGTGTATATAATTGAATAACTAAAATAAGATTACACTTAAGTGTAGGAACATGCCTAACATCTTTTAAAATCCATTTGCTCCCATTTTTCATTGACAATAAAATATCCCCTTTTTTGAAAATATCACATTCTTTATTATCCCCAAGAAAAACTTTACCAAACATACCTTCATCGTAATTTGTGAAAGCCCTCTGACATAGAGTTGCATGAAATGAGGCACCGAAATTGAGAACCCATGAGCTTGAATCTATGTTACCCAGCTACAAGTACCGAAGCTCCTTCAGTTGCAACATTAATGCCAACATTGATAACATTATTTTGAGCCCTTTTGTAGTTCCAACATTGCTTCTTTGTGTGCCCTAATTTTCCACAAAACCAACATGTACCATTTCTCCCTCTTGATTTCGAGTGATGATTCGATCTACCTCTTCCATTGTTATTATTATTTCTTCCTCTCTCATGGCTTCTACCTCTATTGCTTCTACTCACAACTATTAGAGCATCACCTAAAGAGGGTTCTTGTTGCTTCCTTCGCATGTCTTCACTAAGTAGTGTGGCTGCAACTTCATCAAATTTCAGCTTTCTCTTGGCTAGAATGGAAGTGCTCACAGCCATGACAACTCCTTCCTAGCTATTCGGGAGAGAGGATAACAATAATATTGCCTTTATTTCATCATCTAATGTGATACCAACCAAAATCAGCTGAGTAACTAAAATATTAAACTTCTTGAGATGATTCGATATCATTCCTCCTTTCATTTTCAGATTATATAATTTCTTGATAATGAATACTTTGTTCGATGCTGAAGCTATCTCATATAATGGAGATAACTTATCCCACAGTTCTTTCATGGTCTTCTCTATTGAAACATCGAAGAGCACATTTCTTGATAGAGATTATAAAATCATTGCCTTTTCTTTTTTATCGATCTTCTCCCAATCTTCATCTGACATTGAACCCTTTCCTTTCATTTTTCCTAGTAAAGCAAGTTGCAAATCCTACTTGATAAGCAGAGATCTAATCTGTACTTTCCATAATCCAAAGTTCTACCCTGAAAAATTTTCAATCTTCCATTTGTTTGCCTCATCCATGTGGCTTGCAAAACCTCACCAATTTCCAGAAAAATTGAATGAGCATAACCAACTCTGATACCAATTGTTGAAAGTAAATTGCAAACCAAAAATAATTAAAAACCAAAAAGAACAGAACATAATATATAAAATTAAAATACACAGACATAAAGATTATAGTGATTCATCCAACTATTCTGGATTACATCCACTCTTCAAGCAGAGGACTATCTCTTATTCAGATTATGAAAATGTTACAACAGTAGCAGCCACAAATTAGCTTTTACTTTTCAATAACAGATGTCCAAATCAAAGACCAAAATAGGCTAGAAGAGGAAGAGATGACAATGATCGGAGTATACAAAACTGTTACATATTCCTTTCTGCCAAAACCGTTACACTAACTGCCACAATAACATAACACACCAATACATAGATCGTGATTATTATTTATTTAATAATATTATGAATAAAATGACTACTATAGTGAAACTTTTAAATTAAAATAATTTGCAATATCTTATTAAGGAAAATAATAAAAATATTTTCACCCCAAACAATAAAATTATGGAGAGCCATGGCAAGCTCATTGTTATTATTCTCACGTCTTTCTAAGCTCCCTACAAAACACACCAAAACTTTAAAAATGTCAAAATTTTTATTTTCCATATTCGCAAAAATAAAAAAAATTTTGTTTGCAATTTTTTTATGGTTTTTGACCATAAAATATGCAGACCATAAATAACAAATGTTGAAATTTTACAAAAAAACTTTTTAATTTTTGAAATTTAGTCAATAGTACATTTTATAAGAAACTAATAATAAATTAGATTGCCAAATTGTAAAGAAGTATACCTTACTTAATCTTCACTAAATACATAGTTTGAATAACAATCATGCCCAAAAGAAGTATTGCCACAAAAAGGGAGATAGTGTGCCATGGTTTTAAGAAATATTCTTCCCTAAACTAGCTCATCCGAACTATCCATTCACTTTGATAGTGTTCCCCCACCCTCATTAGTACCTCCTGAACTTCATCACCTTGGTCAATTATGATTCCATTCATAATTGACTTAAACTATGATGAGCTATATCTTCACCACTACAGATCGCGCCCAAAATGATGTCTAATTTTTTAAGTATAGAAAAATATTTCCCTAAATCGATTAAATATTTGATGATCTTTACATGGTGTGAAATTAGAGTCTCTTTTGGAGACAATGAGCACCTTTGACACTCTTCATAAGCCATCAATTTTCACAACCTTGTTTATGTTGTGTCTATCATGCAGATTCGAGGGAGGAAAAGAAAACTACTTTGAAACCATCTCTTTTCAAAAAGGTGAAACTTATGGCCTTTGAATTTAGGAGATTCACTTAATAAAAGTTTTATTTTTAATTTTCTATAATGCAATCAAGATACAAAATATCTTTAGAGTATTGCAATACTTACCTTCCCTTTGAAAGAATTTTGAAACCAGTCGGCAATTCATTCCATCCAGATGTTGGAGCCACTTCATCTTGCGAAAACTCTAAATTTCTTGTAGAATTCCTATGTATGTTCAATTAACCCATCCTTGAAATCTATCATGATTTTATCATTATCCTTAGGGTTAGTGTTTTTAACATTAAATTGTCTATTCTCTTCCTTGGTCGATCTGAGGTGGTAGGGCTCCAATTTTTTATTATATTAGCAAGTTTGTTCTGTCACCCTAGTTAAATTCAATAACAATATACATCATTCAAAGAAGAGCTTTGGTGAAAGAGTTAGGGAATCAGTTTTGGGGAACCTTCCTCACAAAATTGCAGATAATGAAAGTGATTTTGATATGGAGGAATATAGAGTGCTAATGGTAGAGGGTAACACAGTCTCCAAGGAGGATCCCTATTCTTTATTTCTAGAAAATCCATGTGTTTTTCCCCTGATAACCATTTGTTCTTGACAATTATCCACTCCTTATTTCCATTAGGTTGAGGAAGGGGAGCCCAGTCCCCCTGAAGGTATTCACAAAACCTCTGCCAGCTCTTTCTTTTTGTCATAAACATAAAACTACCTTTTTAGAACTCCATATTCACTATTAGTTTAATATTTTTTTAAAAAAAATTCTCATTATTCAAATTTTTATCTCTCAATATTTTCTAATTTTATTTATTTACTTCTTATACTAGTTATTATATTATTAATTATTAATTTTATCATTTCATAATTTCTCTTTCTTTGCCCTTTAGAAAATAAAAATCTTTATTTCTATATTTTGATAATTATTTTTTATCTTTCTTTTCTTTTGTTTCTTCTTAGTTTATTTATATTTTATTCTTATTACTTATATTCTTTTCTTGTTCTTCTAGCCTTCTTTTTTCTTTACTTACCCCTCTTTCTTCTTGTTTGTTCTTTTGTTTTACCTTTTGATCTTTTCTCTTGGCTCCTTTTTTCTTGTAACTAATTTATTTTTTTAAATAAAATCAATCAAATTTATTCAAATCAAGATTCATGTAACTAAATTTTACTTTTAATAAAAAAATTATTTCCTCTCAAACTTTTATAAGGATGATCCTACATTCCATATATTACATTATGTTTTACCTAAAGATGAATCACTCATAATGATTTGAAAGATGAAAAATACACACAATTTTATCAAAAGATTACATCTAATATCAATATAAGTCACTAAATCCTTTAAATTGATCATTTAAATAAATCAATGTACAAAAGTTTCTTTAAAATCTTTTAATTACTAATACTATGTGAAAATATCAATATGTTTAATTAAAATATCAAACTTAATTTTAAAACTTATTTTATGAGAAACAATAAATTGATTTAGGCTACAAAGATTTGGGCTACCTATATTTTGAAGGAGCTCATACTCAATGTTTAAAATGGATTTAGTCCAAAACAATTGTACAAGACCTAAAATTAATCAAAAATTTCTTCCATAATTTATTATGTTAATGACACAAAATATAACCATAATAATTATATTTCTATATTGATTCAAGAAGAAAGTAGTATTTAAACAATAATTTTTTTATTTATTTTAACCTTTAATAAAAAATTATTTGTATATAATTCTTACTTTAATATAAAAAATTATATTATTCAAATAATTGAAAAATATAATAATAACAGTTATATTTTAAAATATTATATTTCGACATCATTATAGTTCTTAAAAAAAAAATCAAGTTAATCTTATATATTTTATCCTCATCTCAAAATTCACATTAAAATACAAATTATCGTCGTTCATGTCTAAAACCAATTCAAGATTCAAAAGAGATCAAACAACTAAAATTGTTGAAATATAAACATCATTATTACTCTTAACTCATCACATGTTTCATTATCTAAAAGACTCTTTAAATAGATTTAATAGCAGGGGGTTTTCATAATTAATGGATATATGTAAGCAAGTCCAACTATATTAGTAACCAACATAGATGACAGTGGATTGGAAGCATAGAGAGAGGGTAGATACAACACACAGTTCCCATTTTTATGTCTCAGACACAACTAAACCAAACATGAAAATAAATTTTATGAATAAAAGGATTTCTAACGCTTAACAATCATAATTTTAAAGCTCAATCTTTCTTGGGGATATCATATAATTAATTAATTGGTGGCTAAAGCATTTCTAACAGCCACATCAACATAACACGCCAATACACAGATCGTTATCATTATTTATTGAATAATATTATGAATAAAATGACTATCATAGTGAAACTTTTAAAATTAAAATAATTCACACTATTCGCAATATCTTATTAAGGAAAATAATAAAAATATTGTCATCCCAAATAGTAAAATTACGCAGAGCCACGGCGAGTTCATTGTTATTATGCTCACGTCTTTCACAATTTTCTACTAATAATTCTGAATTACATTTGTTTAGTGCATCGCTAATAACAAATTAGATTGGAAAATTACAAAGAAGAATACCTTACTTCTTCACTGAATACACAGTTTGAATAGTGGTCATGCCCAAAAGAAGTATCGCCACAAAAAGGTAGACAGTGTACCATGGTTTTGAGAAATATTCTTCCCTGAACTGGCTCATCCACACCGTCCATTGACTTTGATAATGATCCCTCACCCTTCTTAGTACCTCCTCAACTTCGTCACCTTGGTCAATTAATATTCCTTTCATAATTAACTTAAACATACGAGCTGTATCTTCGTCACTGCGGGGCGTGCCCCAAATGATGTCTGAGTTTTTAAGTATAGAAACATCTTTCCCTGAATCTATTAAATCTTTGATGACCTTTACATAATGTGAAATTAGTGTCTCTTGCGGAGACCATGAGCACCTTTGACACTCTTCATATGCCAACAAGTTCCGCAAACTTGTTTCTGTTTTGTCGGCCACGTGGATTCGAGGGAGGAAAAGCGTACTGCTTTGGACCCATCTCTTTTCAAACTCGATTTTACCTGGTTGAAATTTTATACCAGCACCTTGTAAGAGGGAACAGGGGATAGACAAGGTACGCCCGGGCAATTGGGGACTCTCGTTAGATTCAAGATCAGTAGCCGACTGAGGTCTTGGATTTACCAAAACATCTTTACTTATCATTCTAGACAAATCCAATAGGTGGCAAGGAGGTGGATTCTTCTCCTTGTGTTCCTTCAATTTCGATTCACTCTCACTCGCTAAAAAGCGAGAGAAGGGAGACCCATCGAAATATGAGGACGTACTCAGCCGTTTGGCTAACTCCGTTGTTGCCTTTTCACGTGTTTCACACTCTAATTGAAGTAGAAAATATGAGAATACATAAGGGAATTTGGTTTTCCAACTTTAAAATATCATCTAATATATATCCAAACATGCAGTTATACCTATCATAACTTTGAAAAACAAGACTAAAGAAATTTATATCACTCTCACATGTTGATTTGGCCCAAGAACCGAAACATTCAAGAATAAAACAAGCGTCCATCGTTAACATCCATGATAATGTTTCTCCATCCCATTCAATTGGTTCTGCATAACATTCTCTTATTTCAGTCTCCAGCTTTTGAACTTCTTAAATTAAGTTGTTCACATCTATCTTCAGTCTTGTCAACATTCTATGAATTGCTTCAACTTTATATTGATCCATTTTAATTAGCTGAGGGGTTTTCCTGTAATGGTATGGCCCAAATGATATAACTGAAGGAAAATAGGCTTCTGGGTTTCCATCCATGATCCCTTTAGGCACCCTATTAATGCAAACCTTTGTAGCCACTTGCCATAGTTTATATGGAGGAATGAATGTTCTCTTTACGTCGAGCAGCCATGAATCAGTAGAACCATTGCTTTCTGTTTTGCCTTCACCATTTAGTTGAGGAATTTGAATTTCGTTACATTTGAAGCTACTTCCAGGTATGTCTTGAGCCATTTCCTCTGCCTTTTATCTTCCGCACTACTTTTATAATGGAATTTCAACCACTTGTTTCTGGATCCGTCATGACATGAAATTGTTAGAGAGAGAAATAAAAGGAAGACATTAAAATTTGAAATCAATTATATCCTCCTAAGACAATATCATTTTCAATTGAATATAGAAAACTTAAAAAAGTCACATCGACTATGTATTTAAGTTTTGGCTATGGAAATGGTTTTCTCAGCTTAACGGTCTCCATTAACGATAACTGTTTGAAGGACAAGTCTGTCTTTATGTGAGATGGTATTAGATAACATCTAACATTGATGTTTTGGATTAGGCGAATTCAAAAATATTAGAATTAAAATGCAATTTTATGTTGTCTGATCACTACAAGTTGTCTTTTAAATCACATTCGAATTATATGATATCATTCTACGTGTAGTTATTTTATTATTATTATTTTCTATTTATATTTAGGTATTTTATATTACCAAAATAAAGATATAATTGATATTGGAATTTTTTTTTTCTTTTATAAATTTCTAATATTTTTTTAGTTTAGTTGAAGTTGGGTTAAATTATAAATGGGGGACTTTAGAACACTTAGAACACTAAATCCTTACTCTATGTCTTCATACCGCTGCTTAAGTCTTTTTTCCGCTTAAAAATATGCTATGTAAGTGTCCCCATATAATATTTTAATAACAGGCAAAGGAAAATTTGGAATCTTCTCTTATAATGTATGTTAAAATGTATAATAATTAATTAGAAATTAATTTTAAGCTGCAGAAAAAATAGTATTCATGGGGTCACCTACTCCACAAAATATTCTTTAAAACACTGAGTTTAGCCACATGGGGACCTACCCTAGCATGAACATCAATTTTATTACAAAGTTTCAAATCTACAAGCATAATAGATCAACAAGTACACAATATTCAAAACCAAAATAGTCTAGCCAAAATAATAATGCTACAATGTAACTATCACATTATGTCATGGACCAAAAAATAGAATAATGTAATTAACTATTAAATATAAATATTTTTAAAATTCAATGTTTATTTAATCTATTGAAATAAGCAAATAATTTCATTATTTTTATTTAATTAGATTTCAAACCTACAAATATTGGTCATGTATTAAAATAGCTCTATTTAATTTACAACTAAAGAAAAATCTAATAAATATTTAATTTTTTATTATATTTATAGTTTATTTCAAAATAAAGAGAGATAAATATCTACAATATTCATCAACCTATTTTTCATCATAAATATGGGCTAAAGGTTTTTCTCTACTTATAATAATCTATAAGAATGTTCTTAATTCATGATATAAATACTTGATAAAAATAGTAATATTTTTTATATTATTCCAATACACTAAACACTTTTATTATTGACTAGATTTTAGATACACTTATTTTATAAGTTTAAAATTTATGATCAATTTAATAGGTATGTCTGTAATGGTTTTATCAGTCTTCTATTATGACCTCTTATATATTATTATAAATATAAGAAAGATTACGTGTGCTTTCTTTTCTTTACATTATTTTATTTCATATATTGATATTTGGAGAAAATGCGTCATTGGAGGTTAGTCATCTATTTTGATGTCTCGTAAAATTTATTTGTAAGACTCTTTATTTCAAAAAAATTCATTTACCCAACTTAATTGTTTATCATAGGGAAAGTAGATTCATAATGTTGGAGTATATTCTTCAATGGTGAAAGGAATGTAATAGGAAAAATATAATTAAATCACATTTGAATTATATGATATCATTCTATGTGTAGTTGTTTGATTATTATTATTATTTATTTATATTTAGGTGTTTTATATTATCAAAATAATGATATAATTGATATTGTAATTTATTTTTTCTTTTATAAATATCATATTAGATATGTTTATTAATAATATAGTTTTTTAGTTTATTTGAAGCTAGGTGAAATTATGAATGGGGGACTTTAGAACACTAAATCTTTAGTATGAACATCAATTTTATTGTAAAGTTTCAAATCTAAAAGCATAATAGATCAACAAGCACATAATATTCAAAACCACAATGGTCTAGCCAAAATAATAATGCTACAATGTAACCATCACATTAACAATATGTCATGAATGAAAAAATAGCATAATTTTATTAACTATTAAATATAAATATTTTTAAAATTCAATGTATATTTAATTCATTGAAATAAGAAAATAATTTTATTTTCATTTTTTTATAACAAAAAGAAATCTAAAAGCCCAAACATTTAGAGCTACCCTATATGAGTGGTTCTAAATATAGGATGAATATCAAGCATCTAAGTTGTACACATTACTTGTAACATATATAATTTATAAATTAGATTTCAAACCTACAAATATTGGCCATGTATTAAAATAGCTCTATTTAATTTACAACTAAAGAAAAATCAAATAAATATTTAAATTTTTATTATATTTATTATTCATTTCAAAATAAAGAGTGATAAATATGTCCATATTAATCAACCTATTTTTCGTTATAAATCTGGGGTAAAGGTTTTTCTCTACTTACAATAATCAAAACTATAAGAATTAAATATGGGGTAAAGGTTAAATACTTTGATGTTACTGTTGTCACTAAGGATTGCACCCGAGTATGGCTAAGTGTAGAACCTAGACATCCTGTGAAACATGGGACTATTCTCAGGTTGTGGGTAACCTATCCGAGAATAGACTTCTAGATTGAGGGTTGACTTCCCTTTGGATAAATAGCGATAGGGAGGTTTTGAATAAAATGGCTATTGAATATTTTTTTCCCTTCTCCCCTTTTGTAGGGTCGAGATTCATTAACCATTTTCTTTTGCTATGTATCTTAAGCATGGTGGGTTTTGGTGATCATTAGGTGGGATTTTAATCCTATGGTTGTATACTATGTATTGATGGATTTGATTTAGCGAATGTGGGTCATCAAATGTGTTTTCCCCTTAATTGGGTTGAGAGTCATTTGTTTGACTTGGGATTAAAATCCATGTTTTTAGCATAGGTGGATTTGTGAAAATGTAAATGCTCTTAAAATGTGTTTTCCCCTTTTCTAATATTGGGTTGAGAACTATTTTAGGAGGCACATTAAATCCATTTTATGTCATGGGGGTCAGTTTTAGATGTAGTAATCATTGCACATTCTATTGTAAATTCTGACATGGCATTTTATAAACCATTGTCAGAATCTTTTGGTGCATGACTTAGTGGATAGGGTGGTCTCCTTTGACCTTCTATTTTTTAGGGTCCCACTTTCCTCGCCCCCTAGAAACCTGGGAATCTGGCATTTGAATTATGATGCAGCCTCATGGGTCCATTATTGACTTTTTATATTCTTAGGAGGTAGTGGAATTCAAATGCAGATTCCTAGGCCTTAGTTATATACCTCTCACTTTTGGTGATGGAGTTTAGCTCTTCATTTTTTCTCACTGATATGAGTTTTGTAGCTCTGAGAGACACATCTTTTACTTAGTTTCTTTTTAGCAATACAATTGATCCTTCTTGTTCCCCTACAATTCTGGGTTTTCTCTTGAATCACATGCAGGATTACTGTGATGCCCTTGTGTCCTTAATCTATATGTTGATTCAAGTCAGTTTTTTAGGAATTCATTTCAATTCAGTAGCTTAACTTGTGTGCAATTGAGAATATCAGAGTTGTGGAGTTTTCTTCCTTTTTTGTACTTCAAGCACCCGATTTTCATTAAGAGTTTAAGGTGTAATCAAGTTGTGATTCAAGTTTCTTTTTGTTGTTGAAGTAAACTTGTTTTCAGTTGTGGGTCTCTTTTGAATTCAGTGGATCACCTTAGTTTTCATTCAGTTGCAATTATTTATTTCCATGCACCCTCTCCCTTTCCTCCTAAAAGTCAGTAAGTTTTTTTCAAGTGATCCAAAGCGTAGTCCCATGTTTCACAGGATTGCTAGGTTCTACACTTAGCCATGCTCGAGTGCAATCCTTAGTGACAACAGTTACATAATTTTGTAATGTTTTGTTTCACTGTGAAACTTGGTGGGTAGAGGCTTTGCATCCCCACTCCTATCTTTTTTTATCAATTGATTGTTAATTCAAAAAACTATAAGAATGTTCTTAATTCATGATATAAACAGTTGATAAAAATAATAATCATTTTTTATATTAATCAAAATTATTCCAATACACTAAACACTTTTATTATAGACTATATTTTAGATACACTTATTTTATAATTTTAACATTTATGATTCATTTAATAAGTATGTCCATAATGGTTTTATCATTCTTTTATCATGGCTTCTTATATATTATCATAAATATAAGAAAGACTATGTGTACTTTCTTTTCTTTACATTATTTTATTTCATATTTTATCTTTTATAATTTGTACTAATTTACTCATATTTTCTTATAAAAATAATCTTTTATGATAAATACTGATAATTTATTTATTTATTTAATATCAAGTTTTGATTCAAGGATTGAGATTTATTTATTTTTGTCTCGTAAAATTTATTTGTAAGGATCTTTCTTTCAAAAAATTTCATTTACCCAGCTTAGTTGTTTATGATAGGGAAACAAGATTCATAATGTTCAAGTATATTCTTCAATGGTGAAAGGAATGTAATAGGAAAAATATTCTCAATGACAAGTCATATTTTTGAAATTGGGTTCACATTTAAGCATATTACCATATTGAGTAGACTTTCATTCTTAGTAAGCTTCGAGATTAGGAATTAAGTGTCACACATATTGTCATGTTGTAGCTTATCTTCTGATGTCCATAAGATTCAATTCTAAGAAGACTTGTCATTGATGTCAAAATAAAAAATATTACCAAATTAATTTATTAATATTGATGTTGAAAAGAAAACACATATAGATAGTTTGATCTACATATTAATGCTTATGTTCGATCTATGTATTGAGTGATCAAATTTTTTTTTCATTTATATTATGTACAAAATATCTCTAAAATTTATTGCTACTTCATATCGATGATAATTCGAGCAACATATCACCACTACTATGTTTCTTGAAGTCAATTTTTATAGATATTAATAAAAAAATTATAAGAATGAAATTTGTTATGAGTTAGTTGAGTGTTCATTGATTCAATTAGAACTGATAACTCTCACCCATCTTTAGTGAAGTCTTGTGAAATTCCCTTTTTATGTCTATTTTTACTATTTCTTAAGAAGTATATCCATGATTATTAAAAATGAATTTTACTTTTTGGTGAAGAGTTTCGTTGCAACTACTAAAGACATCATTTGTATATTCTTAGGTAGTTGGAATTAAATAAATATACACCTGATGGAGATAAGGAGACATTATTTAAGGATCCTAACGAATCAATAGTGTTGGTTTGTAAGCATGTGTGTGTTGTTTTCAAAAAGAAAGAGAAAACATATAACTCATAAATGTAAAATGGAAGTTCTATGAATACACAACTGGGAATAAAATAGTACAAAGGGATATGATTATATTATCAATTTAGGATGAAAGATTAAAGACAATCCCAAGAGTTAGATCAGGTCTATAACACCATATCATGTATTTTTTAATAAGTCTATTCTAAGTTGTATAGATAAGATTTGTAAAGGGTTCTAATAGTATAATACTATAGAATTATGTTTGTAAATGTATAATGGTATAACAGGTGATAGTATCTAGATTTCACTTGTAGATTTTTATTATTATGACAATTGATAGTATTTAGTTTGTAGAAGTTTATTTGCAGATCTCTATTGTTAAGATGTACAACACTACATAGAATATCTGAAGATTTTCTATATTCTTATTGCTAAAGTTTGTTTTCATACTTCTAATGTTGTAAAGTATAAAAGTTCTAAACTTGAAGTAAGTAGTAGTTTTTATTTATGACACTCTTATGATTGGTTCCTTAAGGATATTGAGTTTGTGTTCAAGTTGTTAAGATGTCAATTTGTAGGATTTGGTGTTCTAATAAGGAATTTGGTGATTCCTTGGGGTTGGTGCCCTAAAAGTGTAGTATTTTTTCTTTGTGACGATGGATTAGGTAGTATATTCTAGCAACACTTCTCACCATGGTTTTTCCTATTCTAGATTTTCTACACATTTCTTGTGCATTGGCTTCATTATGTGGTTGCATTCCTTTTCGATTCAATTTCAAAATTTTCAAAGTTTTTCAAATTTTTAATTAGATATAAATTTTAATTATACATATTTTATTGATTCAATGCCTTTCCCTCTTAGTACAAGAGTTTATTTTTATAAATGGTATCAATGATTGGTTCTTGGAAAGGCTTCATTAGATTAAGAAGACCTTTGATATAGAACACATATCTTGTTTGTAAGGATCCTCTTGAAATAAGGTGCCATTATTTTAGGGTACTATTTATAGTATGAGGTGTATTAGAATGGAGAGTCATTTGTCTTCTTTTGGGTTTGATGTGTGGATGTCTATTGTAAATGGTTAAATGCAATACCTACAAATCCTTTAATTACTATTGTGGAAAGGAGAGAATGTGAAAATAATGCTAAGGAAAAGAATTAATCTTCTTTTGGTTTATCTAATACTCCATTTATTAAAATGATACATTTTCAAACAATTAAAGTCCTTTAAGATAAACTAAAGATCATTTATGAAGGTGATGGCAAAGTGATACAAGCAAAGTTAAAAACAGACAAGGTTAATTTTGAAGGATTAAAGAAAGAAAAAGAAGAGAATATTTTTTACTATGTCCTTAGGGTTGATGAGATAATGAATAAAATAAAAGGTCCTTGAGAAAAAAATGAAATACTTTGTAGTTATTCATAAGGTTTTAAGGTCTTTTAGATTGAGATATAATGCTAAGAGAAAAAGAAAAAAATCACATTTGATGATCTACATGGCATTCTCATAGCATAATAAATGAGAATGCTTAGTCAAGATAGTTCTAAATTTGAAGCCGTGTTTAAAGAAACAAAGAAAGAAAACTAGAAATTTTTTGAGCCAGACTATGATATTGATGGAGAACATAAAAACTTTGTTAAGAAAATTAACCCTTAAAATACTTCAACTAAGGGAAGATTGGGCACTTTTCTACTAAGATTCCCTATATAAAAATGATAAATATTATGAAGAAGGCTTCAAGGAGGAAAATAAAAGCCAAATTCATTACAAAATAAATAAAAATCTTTAAAGAATAGTTGTTGTCCTTTGAGTTTGTAGTTATCTTTTTTTTTGATGTGCAACCTTTTATTAATAAAATGTTGCACATCAAAGAAGAACATATTACAAACTCCAAAGACAATAATGAATTTGATGTTGAAAATTGTGAGACATTTTTCACGGTAGTTAGATCACTCACTACACATTATCTAGTGATAAATATTTGGATGATATTGAAGAAGAAGAGATAGATATTGAAGGTGAATTATTATATGCCTTAGATGAAATTAGAAGATTATAAAATTAGAATACTTAGTGAAATGTTTATGTATTGAAGGGCAATGAAACATTCAATAAGGAAATTGAAGAAGGTAATAAAAGGATTATGAATCTAAAAGGTGAAATTGAAGAAGGAATGAGAAGATAAGAGGTAGTCAATTTTGAACTTATGTTAAAATTTGAATATTATTTGAAATTAGAAAGTGAATTAAAAATTGTGTCTGAAAGAAGACCTAAATTTGTAAAAATTTATGATATTTTGGATGAAATTTTAGCTAGTCAAAGATTAGACAAAAGAAAATATAGTTTGGATTTTGATAAAGGCCAAAGTTCTAATTCAAATAATCCTTTCAATGGGAAGGATAGTAATGATATGTTTTTTATATTTTAAGAATAGAAGAGTTATCCATCTTGTCATCGTTCTATAGGAAGATTGGCAATGAACAAATTTCATCCTTATTTTTATGGTTATTGTGACTTTTAAACTTATTTTAGTAATGGAGAAATTGATTGAAGAGTTATTTTAGGAATGAAAAATAATTTTGTTCGTCAAAATTCTAATAGGATAATTCCTTTTCTACATATAAATAGTAAAGAATTATAAACCATGAGATTTGAAAAATTTAAAATGCAGGATGTAGGTGTTCATGATTTTAGTATTTACCTGTAATTTCAATTTGTCTAGGCTATGAGTGGGAAGAATGATGAGAGACTCTATTGCATTCCTCGGACCTCAATCATCAAACTAGAAGTCATAACCCCTTTCTAAATCTCCAATACTAGTTACAACTGAAAAACTTGGATTGAAAACCTAGAGGGAAACATTGTACAATCTGTAGTCATCAGTCATATCACTTTTATTGCTTCTTTATGAGCATAGATATCTGATGTCACTAGGAAATGTGTGACTTAATCATTTGAAATTACAACTTTAGGCAAACAGCTGAAATTACAATATTTATTAAATAATCCATTTTGCAGTTTACTCCAATTTAGATTTTAATTATACTTAGCTAAGGGTTAATTCATGACACATGTCTTATTTATGTTGGACATTTGTAAATAGAGTTGATTGAATTCTGTAAATCAGCCTGAAATATACCTTCCTCTATTGATCTATGCTCATCCAACGGTCATTAGTAGTCACTATCAGGTGTTGTGGGTCCCATTATTTTTTGCCTTGTTGGTACTAGTAGTAAACTAGTCGCCTCACGATTCCAACATCATCATTGAATGAAACTAGTCATGTGATTTGACTCACATCATGATTCTAGAATGGGTTTGCATAAATGGGGTTTCTTTTCCCTTTCGACCCAAAATACACCTTAAGTTGTTGATCTAGAATCATCCAATAGTCATCGTTAGTCACTATCTAGTGTCGCGGCCCTATGGGTCTCATCAAATTTTTCCTTGTTAGTACTAGTAGTCACCTACTCACCTCACAAGTCACACGTCATCATCGAATGACATTGACAATTGACCGTACGAGTAGACACATATCATGATTCAGGAAAGGGTTTATAAAAATGGGGTTTATTTTCCCTTTCATCCCAAAATCCACCATACATCATCAATTTGTGATCATCCAAAAGTAGTTGGCATTCACTGTCATGAAATTTAAATATAATTTAATATTTAATAATTAATTATATATTAAGTAATGTTTAACTCAGACTTTAAAATTGAATTGAATTATTTCTATTTTTATTATAATTGAAATTATATTATTACACATGGATATGGTAGTGGAAAATTGGCAAATTTGGTAATTGGAATATAATTAATGTGAATTAATTAGTAAACAATAATAAAAATCTTGCTTTATCTCAAGACTTTTAAAAATAGCAACTTGCAAATTTTAGTGAACTTGCAAAATTTTCATTAATATGTTCAAAAAATTTACAACTATCGTATTTCCTCCAAAATTTCCCAAAACAACTAATCTACTACTATTATAGGGTATCCAATGCATAAAAAATAAACTAAAATAAAGTTGCACATTTCTCATTAATATTTTGCACAAATTTACAATATTCAAACTTGGAGTCCCTCCAAAAGTTTAAAGACAAAATGAGAGAGGTTGCAAGGTAGTGGGGAAAAAAACCTACTATAATCTATAGTCCAAACAAAAAAAATATAGAAACCCTTTGATTTCAAAATTCCAGGTCATAGGGTCTTGGGTAACACAAAACTAAGGATTTTCCCCTCCGTCTAAGTAGAACTCTTTAGAGATGATAATCTTTGAGAATTCATGCAACCATCTGTAGTCTACGAATTCATCCAAGAGAAACAACTTTCAAAGAAAATCCCTACCAATCTGCACCCATTTCCTATGGCGTGTCAACTACTCAACATTTAGGTTTAAAAGAAAAGCTTGTCTAGCCACATTTTGTCTTGCTTGGAGAAGCTTGGGTAAATCACTTGCCCAAGGGATCCCAACCCCTATTTGTGCAAAAATGGAAACCTGAACATCATCACCCAAGAATTCTTTTTTTGAATACCCTCCTTAACAGAAGGATCATATCCACCTTGTCCTCTTTGAGGTCTAGAAGAGATGCCAAAAACTGAGATGTAATGTCTGTGTTAACTTAGTATCTATCAATATTATCAAGAAATTCATGACCCAAAACCATCCTCATAGCCTCATTTGTAAAGGAGCCATTCTCCTTGCAAACTAATTGTAGTGTTTGGTCTGAGACCTAGCCCAAAAAGGCATTTTGATCCTCCTCAGATGTGCTTATCAAACGGATAGGAGTGTCCATCTTCAGAAAACCACTACCAAAATATCAAAAATTAGAATGTGATAAAATTATATAGCCTAAAGACCTAAACCAGAGGCATACTTTCAAGCACTTAGCAGAGGCAGACCTAAACCAAAGGATAATTGAAGAAGAAAGAAGTAAAGATCATCTATAAATAGCCCTTAATTCTTTCTCTAACCTTATTAATTCTTTTCTCCAAAATTTTGTAAATCTTTCATATTAAATGCATGAGTGTGTGAAATTGAAAAAAATGTCACTACAGGTAACATTGCCCAATTTAATGTCAGTGATAAGATATTTATTTTATTAACTACAACTGTGATACATTATCAACCGTCCACACAACCTACTAGTACTAACCAGTTGTAATCTACTTGATACATGTAATAAATTTTAAAATGGTGTTCAATGATCGATTTGAGGTATGGTGTTCAACTAAAATAGAAACAACATAAATAAATAGAAATTTTTTTATCCATATACAACAATGGAGAAGTAGCACCATCAGTTATAAAGTAGCACCATAGGTTATAATTTTAAGGAATTGATACCTTATGCTTCAATCCCTTCTAATTAATATATTTAAAGTTTTAAAGAAAAAATGTAAAACTCAAAAATACCATCCATTATGAAGCCAACTGATTTTTGCCGTACTTTGTATTTTTATGTCATACTAAATGGCAAGCATATCGACCAGGAAGCATCTTCACCTAAAATTTGGATATATCAGGTCTCCAAACGGAAAAGCCAATGGAGATGTTGAAGGCAAAACAACCCAATTAAAGTTTTGTGATATCTAGCAAAACAACCTTCTATTTTGCCTATCAACTAAATTTGGATGCGATAATATCTATTGACAAAGGTTCTAAAAACCAATTTAACTCGATAGGAATGACAATAATAATTTAACAAAAACCATATTTCAGAGTAAAAGGTAGATAGTTTGTAACGATGGCCATTTAGTATCACTTTAGAGTTTCTAGAATAGGAGATTATGTAAAGTAAACAAAGGAAGAAAACATGTGTATGGAATTTGATTACAAGATTTGGCATGGCCTCTTCTCTGGGACGTGTTTTGAGTTCTCTAGGAAATGGTAACACTAGGGTGCAGACAATTCCTCATCATTTGTCAAGACATTGTGTATTAGATCTTAAGCGTGTTAAATCTGGACAAAACTTCTATAATGTGTTAAATATGTGTTTTTTTGCTTGCAACATCCTAAGAAAATGGTAGCATTTTCAAATTAGTTATCCATTTTCTTAGGACGTTGCAAGCAAAGTGGCAGCTACATCACGAATTAGGGTTTCATGAAACCCTAGTTTGTGATGTAGCTAGTATGAACCGCAATGAACTCTTTCTCAAAATAGAGGCTACTACCGCGATAAGGAAAATACCTCATGAACATAAATAAGTATGTCAAATACATAAACATTATTTATTATGTGATGTGATGATACTTTAACAGCTAAAATCACAACTTACAGATCAACAAGGTATGCCAAATTAGTTTTCCATTTGCTTGGGACGCTATAAGCAAAATGCTAGCTACATCACGAACTAGGGTTTCATGAAACCCTAGTTTGTGATGTAGCTAGCATGAACTGTGATGAACTCTTTCTTAAAATAGAGGTTGCTATAAAAAAATACCTCACGAACTAGGGTTTCAAAGAAAAATACCTGGTTGGCGAAGTGAAAAGACCACACAATAGAGAAGGGCACACCGTGAAGAGCACATCGCACACGACAAATGACAAGCAAGAGCAGGCAAATGATGAATGAAGACCACAACTGATTACGATAGTAAAAAATATAGCGTACCACACCACACATGGAAAATGACAGGCAGGAGAAGGCAAACAGAAATGAAGATACAGTGTTTTTCTCCTTCACAAAAATGAATTCGGGTTTTAGTACACAACGCAAGAGAATTGGGGCGGACGCAACAGGATATTAAATCTCCTTCACAAAACCCAAATCCACGAATTGAAAATAAAATTCCACCTATTGGGTGGGAAGATGGTGCCGTCCATTTTAGGGCCAAAACCAAATTTTGAAGCCTTAACCTCGAAGTGCATTTTAGTGTCCCAAACGGTCGATTTGTTGAAAAAGCAGAAGTCTTGCCACCAATTCCAGCCTAATTCCAGTAAACAAACATGGCCTATAGGAATTGTAGCAATGATTGTTTTTCCTTCTTTGATTGTAGAATATTTCATTCATGAGGTGGTAGTTATAAAAAGGATATATAAAGACTTGAAATGAAATATGGATCTTTGATTATGGTATAGAATTGAAGGTTATTTCTCACTAAAATCTTTTACAAATGCTAATTGGATTGGATGTGCAAATAACACAAGAAGTAAGAAGGGTGGTGTATTCCTTTTCTAAGATAGGTTGGTCTCCTCGACATGGAAAAAAATTTATTTATCTTCATTATCTACTATAGAGGTGTGGATTATATTGCACCAACATCATGCAACACTCAAATAATTTTAATAAAGAAAATATTCAAGGATATGAAAGTAGTTTCAAATAATGCATTCATTCCAATAATGTGTGATAACACATGTGCCATTAATATTTTGAAGAATCTAGTGATGTACTATTAGACAAAAACAAATATCTATCTCCTATCTATTTTCAATCACTTTTTTGTGAAGGAAGTCAAGCTAAAGTATTTACCTACTAAGGACAAAATTAATGTGTAATATAATTTAATTGAGAGAGTAATATTTAAAAAATAAAAAAAACTTAAATAAATAAGTAAAATAAACATTTAGCATCTGATAATAGAAAAAATAATTGTTTGATTGAAAAATAATATTTATTATTTTAAAAATAATTAAATATTAAAATAGATAAGATAATGAATATGTTAAGTAGGAAAATTGGGATAAATTTAAAATGTTTTTTTTTTCTCTCTATTAAAGATAAGGACAACTCATTACATGTGTATCATGCTGAAATGATGGGATTGTCTCTAAAAAGGAGAAAGTTTCTAAGAAGGAAGTCAAGCTGAAAAAATCAGATAGTCTCAAAAAAAGGGATAAGGGACATGGAGTAGCCATCACACCTAGCTAAAAATTAATAGTAGAAGAGGGAGGAGGGAGGAGGAGGATTCCTTTTACCCAATGTGATATAGTTTTCTCTAGAGGAAAAATATGGAGTCCTAGATGTGATTGGAATTACCCAGATTCAAGAAACCCTATATTTATTTCATTTACCTCCCTTCTTGCCCATCTTAGTCGTAGCCCTTACCGCCCTTCTTTTTTTCTTATTCTTCACCATTTTCCAACCATATTTCTCCCATGCTTATGGACGGGAAGCCCTAACCCCATTGTAGAACTTTGAGTTTTTAGCCATATTCGCATTCACATTCATTTTCGCAAGAACTTCTATTTTCTAAATAACATATATTTTTAATAGTAAATCAAAAATTATTTTATTTCATTTACTTATTAACTATTTTGTTTTAGGTTATTTATTTTCAATAGTTATTTTACTTAATACATAATTAAATAACAAGACTCCAATTTCTTATTTAAATCTCAACTAAATTATTAGATACTGGACCTCAACTTCTTATGGGGTGCCTATTATGAAAATAAAATATATTATATAGACTTCAAAGATGTTCATTCATAATAAAGAAGGTCGTTGAGTCAAAGTTCCACAAGAGTTGTTGGCCACCATCTAATATAAGATTTGGAATGGTGGTTGTTAGCGAGGCTAGTAGTGAGGCCAGTATACTCTTATTTTTTACAATTTCTTAAGATGATATAAGAATTGTACAAATGATTAGTTTCCTTCTTTGATTTGAGAATTTTTCATTCATAATATGGTGAGTTCTTTAAGCCCCATTGACTTGTCCACTTTAATTGGATGAAATTTTTCTACTTTATAAATATAAATATTAATTATTTCAAAATTATATTACATTGATATATGGACATTAAATTATCTCTTATATTTTTTAATTTCCTATTATTCTTTATTTCTAATTAATATATTAATATTTCTAATAAATATATAATATAATATTTTTAAAGTAAAGTATCATAAATATAAATTCAAAATAATATTATTAATTATATGAGAATAAAGGTGTACATTAAATCTTTAAAAAAAATAGAATACAAATAGAAAATAATAATGTAAAAATATGATAACGCACTAATAATAATAGTTTTAATAAATTTCTTCTTTGATAAAGAGTTTAATACTGCAACGAAAACAACAAACATCATCATCATTATCGTCATCGTCGTCGTCATCATCACGTAATCATCATGTCATCGTCATATTATTATTATTATTATTATTATTATTGTTGTTGTTGTTGTTGTTGTTGTTGTTGTTGTTGTTGTTGTTGTTGTTGTTGTTATTCTTATTATTATTATTATTATTATTATTATTATCATCATCATCATCATCATCATCATCATCATCATCATCATCATTGTTATTATTATTACTTAGGTTATTTTGCTTTTCTAAAGAGCTGTTGGAAACTACAATTGAAACAATTGTTGTATTGTCATTGATGTCAAACCTTAACTGGTAAGACTGTTGCTACTTAGGAAAGTACTATATCTATTTTATTGTTGTGAAGAAGGGGTAGAAAGGATGGTAACAATAGAACCTAGGGAAATGTTGAGTTATCTTGATACTACAAAGTGTACTTGACTATGTTGTACAATGATGAGACAATGTATTGTTTATCTTAGTAAGATTCAAGACTAAACTGGTAGGCTTGACCGAGCAAAAATGGAGAAATTATGTTTAAGCCGAGTAATGTTAGTGTCGACCGAGTCAGTGTATGCCGAGCAAAATTCTAGTGTCAACCGAACAACAGTTAATTGCCGAGGAAGACAATATAAGCCAAGGAAACATTTTTTAGTAATGACCGAGCTTTCTCCATGAAGACCGAGTAGTTGATCATAGTATTGACCGAGCATCAACATTTTGATATTTGAAGAGAATTCAGATTTGGAGCCGACATTGTTGAATTCTTGGATTATGTAAAATGTGTTGACTTCATTTATTGATTTTTTGAAAGCATTTAATGCACTGTAACACATTTTATTGTAAATCTTTAAGAGATTTGAGATGTTTCTAGAAAAGGAGCTGAAGAACATAAAGTGGGTAGATTCAATGAATTTGACCTAACCCTAAGATCTACAAAGGAGATTGAGTGGAAAAAGATGAATTAACCTAATTGAGGAACTATTAAGGGAACCTAAGCATTGGCTATGCATGTGCATGGGTGAAGAGAAGATGCTGGAAGATTAGTAGATTTTATTGACTGTATAAGCAAAAAAGGCTGAAGGAGAAGTGTGGTGATTGCTTGAAGAAAAGTTCCAAACAGATCAGAGATGGAGATGGCAAAGTTTCAAAGTCAGTAAACCATCATTTTCATACAAAATTGGATCTAATATTTGCAAAGTGGGTTGTATGTTTTTCAGATCAATACTACTGCTACTTTCTAACCATTGTAACAGTCAAAATTCTTTTAACAGAGGTTGACCTAACAGTCATATGTTTAAATCCTTTGAACAAAATTGCATTCTAATGGAGTGTATGTAAGTCCTATAACCAGGCTCACTTTTAACAGGGTAATTGAAATCCTTTAACCGGGTCACACTTGACAGTGTGTATTGTAACCTTTGACAGGGTTAGCTTTTAACCAAGCTTAGTTCAGAAGAGTGAAAATAATAGTAGCATGTTACAAAGTGGTTTTTCCCAAATTGGGTTTCCACTACAAATCCTAGTGTCAATGCTTGTGTGAATGTTTTGGTTTGAACATTTCTGTGTTTTACAAGTTAGATATAGTTGGGTAGTGGACTATAATGTTATATGTTTCTATTATTGAATCAGTGATGACCGAGTTAGTTTTGGTTGTTAGATCTGATTTAAAGAAAAGTTTATGAAGTTGTTTTATACATCAGGACCGGAGAACAACTGATTCACCCCCCCCTCTGTTGTTCTAAATCATATTAACAATTGGTATCAGAGCTGTGTTTCTTATTATTGGTGTTTACTGAAATCAAGTTTAAAGGGACTTGAAGCAAATGATCAGGATGTATAAGGAGGTACCAAAGTTGAATAAGGAAAACTTCCCTGCATGGTAAAGCTTGATGAAGCTGCATCTGGCTAGTATTGGTGATTCTGCAAAGTACTACATTAAGAATAACTATGTCTCACCTATCGCACCTTTGACTACCAAAGAAATGAGAGCTAATCAAGAACATAATCAAGCAACGCTAGAAATTATATTTGCCCTAAGCTATCCAGAATTTGAAGACGTTAAGGATTGCACAACTACTGAGGAGATGTGGGATACTCTTGCAAAGATCTATGGTGGTGACTTATATGTACTGAAAGCTAAAGCTGAGAGTCTCAGAGGTAAGTTTGATGAGATGAGAATGCAAGAAGGTGAGAACATTGCACAATATTATGGTAGAATAAAAGAAGATGTGAATGCTATTAGAGGAGCAAATGGGACTATTGATGATGACACTATAATTGGAAAATTACTACGAACCCTACTTCCTATATATGCTATTAAGATCTCAACTATTCAGGAATCTAGATGCAACTCTGCTAATATGCTTACTTTGGAAGGTTTGGTTGGCAAGCTAACTGCTTTTGAACTCTCTAACTATGATAACTTCACTATTGGTAGTATTGGTAATGTTGAATTTGATTTTAAGTCACAGTTAGTTCTAAACAAGCCAAAGAAAGAAAAAGAAAGATGCATAAGTGAAAGTGAAAGTGAAGGTGACAATGACACTTTTGATTAAGAACTTGAAAATCTAAAAGCTCTTATGGCTAGAAGACTAAGAAAAGGAAAAGGAAGATATAAAGGTAAACTCCCTATTATATGTTTTGCATGTAATAAAGTTGGTCATATAGCTACTAGATGTCCTGACAGGAATGATAAAGATGAAGAAAGAAATAGCAAACACAAAGATAGAAGAGATGGAAAAAGCTATCGAAGTTACAAAGACTATAAAGGAAAAGGTAAGAAATCTTGTTACATTGCTAAAGAAGAAATTGACACTGATAGTGATGATTTTGAAATTGAGGTAGTCTATGTTGCAATGAAAGATGAATCTGATGAGGATGAGAAAACTGCATTGATCTCCTATGTGAAAAAGAATGACAAATAGATTATTGATAGTGGTTGTTCACATCACATGACTGGTGACAAGAGTAAGTTTGATACCTTACATCATTATAGAGGTAAAAGTGTTGCACAATGTCCTATTAGAGGAAAAGGTTTGATTAAATTGACTGATAAGATCTCTTGTGAAAATGCATATTGGGTTGAAAGTTTAAATTATAATCTACTAAGTGTTGCTCAGCTCAACATTACTAGTTACCGACTGTAATTTCATCACAAGAAAGCTAAGATATTTGATGCTACTAGTGAACTAATCAGAAGTGGAGAACAGACTAGAGGTAATTTGTTCTATCTTGACCTATCTGAAGAAATATGTATGATTGCACAACTTGATGACATTTGGTTATGGCATAAGAGGCTATGTCATGTTAACTTTGACAATCTGGTAGAGATAAGTAAGAAGAAGAAAGTAAGAGGTCTACCTAGATTGAAAAAACCTGAGAATGTGATGTGCAAGTAATGCCAGTTAGGAAAAATAACTAAGTCAAGTTTCAAGAGAAATTCCTTTACTTCTGAAAACATTTTAGATTTGGTTCATACTAACCTTGGTGGACCTATGGGTGTACAAAGTTACTATGGTGCTACATATTTTATCTTGTTTGTTGATGATCATACCAGGATGATGCATGTAATGTTTCTAAAAGAAAAATTTGATGCTTTTCAATTCTTTAAGTGTTATTTGGCTAAGGTTGAGAAGGAGATAGGTAGGAACCTAAAATGTCTTAGATCTGACTGAGGTGGAGAATTTACATCAAATGAATTCAATCTATTTTGCAATGATAGAGGACTCAAAAGATAGATGTCTTCACCTAGAACACCTCCATAGAATGGTATAGCAGAGAGAAGAAATAGATCTATCTTGGATTGTGCAAGGACACTGTTGATTGAAAATAATGTGGCACAGAAATACTGGAAAGAAGCTATAAGTATAGCTATCTACACTCTTAACCTGGTATAGATCAAGAAAGGTACAAATCTGACACCCTATGAATTATGGTATGGGCATGCACCGAGTGTTAAATACTTTAGAATCTTTGGAAAAAAGTGCTACATATTAAAAGACAATAGGAATATAAAGTTTGATGCTAAAAGTGATGAAGGCATATTCCTAGGATACTCCACAAAAAGTAAAGCTTATAAGTGTTTGAAATCTAACACTAACAAAATTGTAGAAAGTGTGAATGTCAAAATTGATGAGTACGCAGAAAGAAATGAAGCTGATAGAAAAAGAGAACTAGAAGATTATAGATCTTTTGTGTACATTGAAGAAGTAGAAGAGGCAAGTAACAAACTTGCACCTGATGCCGAGTCTCGGGCAAGCAATACCGAGCGACGGGAAGATGATGTCGAGCATTAGGAAAATAGTGCCGAGAGAGAACAAGAACATGCTGAGTTACAAGATAATGCTGGCGAGTATCAGGAAGAGGTTGTCGAGCATTCAAAAGATGAATCTGACAATCTTGTTGAGGAACCTGATGAAATAGAGAAGAGAAGTGTTGAACCTATTTTGGAAAAATATGTAAGAAGACATCACAAGCTTGAATAGATAATTGGAGACAAACATACTGGAATTCAAACCAGAAGTAAGACAAAGGATCCAACATGTTTACTGTGTGAATTTGAACCTAATTCAACTAGAGAGACACTAGAAAATGAAGATTGGATACAAGCAATGAATGAAGAGATTGACCAGATTGAGAAGAATGATACTTGGACTCTGGTGCCAAGACCTGAAGACAAAAATGTTATAGGAAAAAAGTGGGTGTTCCAGAATAAGTTGAATGAAAAAGGTGAAATAACTAGAAACAGAGCTAGGCTGGTATTCAAAGGCTACGCACAAGAAGAAGGAATAGATTATGGGGAGACATTTGCCCCTATAGCTAGATTGGAAGGAGTAAGAACTCTACTTGCATATGTTGCTTATAAAGATTTGAAGGTATATCAAATGGATGTCAAGTCTGCATTTTTAAATGGTATACTGGAAGAAGAAGTTTACATAGAACAGCTAGAAGGTTTTATTGATCTAAATAGAAGACACATGGTATGCAAACTAAACAAAGCACTATATGTATTAAAACAAGCTCCTAGAGGATGGTATGAGAGGTTGCATAACTATTTGATACATATTGGATTCTCAAGAACAAATGACACAAGCAATCTGTACATGAAAGATGAAGAATGTAATACCCCTCTAACCCTAATATAAGTTTTGTGTTTTTGAAAGAATTAAGATCCTTCAATGTTTTCTTACAGCTTAAGTTGTACATGATACTTGTTTGATCTATTCCTATAGTTGTTTATAATAATTTCATAAGCTAGTACTCAATGATTCTAATATCAGACATACTATCTAAAGGTATCATTTTTGTATGTATTTATCTCCATGTATGTATTGAGTACCTACAAGACCTTTATGAACATAGTTAGGATGTTATATGATATGTACTTGATAGATATATATAAGTGGTTATTTATATTTTCTTGTATTAAGGTTACCTTGGATGAATCTTGTATCTCACTTGATGATTTGATTATGTTAATTTATTATTAGTATTGATAAGAGACTAACACAATGCTTGAGATTCTAACCTTCATTATGATGATGCTACATGCTTTGAGTATATATATACATGATGTGTTTTCATGATTCAGGATGAAGTCATAGTTACTCACATAGCTGAGGTCCACACGATGTATCAATCCTGGTCATCTGTCTGCAATGTTTTCTTTTATATGTATATCCGTGCATATGTATTTCTTCTTTGTGATGCAGGCTTGCAGGTACCGGGCATCGACTTCACCTGGCTTCACAGGTCTGAGCATTCCCTCAAATCCTCGATGGTTGTTGTTATGGAGATAGTACTAAGGCCCCTACATGAGTCTTCCTTTGTCATTATTTCAATTTGGGAATATTAGGGTTCCTTCTTTGTCAGTCAACCTTTGGGTCAAAAACCTAGATCCAACGCACCCGGTTGGGCATGGTTGTAGTTAGTGCCTTGTGACCACTTGAATTCATTTGGTTGTATGATTTGTTTACTCATTTTATTTATTTCTCCTTCTTGGTATGATTCTTAGTTAATCTTTCTATGTTGTGTTTTAGGAGTTTGGCTTGACTTTCCTTGTTGACTTTGGTTGACCTTGTTTGATCTTATGGTTTTCTCGATATGTTTCATAGATGATTTGTATGGCCTCTTTGGATGATTAGATTTATTTTGAGGCATGTGATTTTATTCTACCTCAGTGTTATATCCTATAGCAATTATAAATAGGTAATAATATTGTGATCTATTACTTCATAATCTTATAGATTATAGTGTTTGGTATTTGGCATGTATCTATATAAATATAAATATATATATGGAAATATATATATGGGTGCACACATATATGTATTTATATATATATAATTTATATGTGATTATATGTTAATTATTGTAGATATTGTTGATGGTGTATATTTTGGGATTAATGTAAAGTATAATATTATTAATAATTAAATATTAAATAATGCGAGGTATATTATTCTCAATTGTTAATTAATAATAATGAGGATAGGTTATATATATAGATATTGATGTAATTAATGATGGCATATGCATATATGTTAGGATAATATTACATATGTGTATGAATGAATACAAATAATCTTTTATTGTATATTTGAGTAATATAGTTGTATGATATTAAGTTATTTTATAATACCCTTTAGTTAAGAGTTAGTTGGGAGTTGGTTACTTTTCCTCTCAACCTTTGGAAATCTATTTATATGCACTACTTTCTCATTTGAAGAGGGGGGATTTAGGGGCTGAAGCATTGAGGAGAGGATGGCCTTAATTTTCATGGTGATTTTGGAGAGAAAACTTGGAGATGTGAGGGAGATTTTGTAAGCATATGTCTTTAAGAATTTTTGGTTATCTTTGCTTTTGGGAGAGAGACATTTTTGTGAGAATTTCAATAGTTGAGAGAGGGATTCTTTATTGTGGAATTATTTCTTTCTTTCATGGAGATTTCTGAAAGTGGATAGGGTTTGAAGGATGCATCTCAAGTTTGGATTTGTCTTCTCTTTTGTTTCCTTCCTTCTTCAATTCAACCTTCGTAGGACATGAGGTATGGATTGAATATGTTAGTTAATTTATGTCTCTGATAGATTATGGATCTATTTATATATTATAATTATTTATTATATCTGTACTTTTAATTTCTATGGTTATTTTAAAGTTTTGAGTTTTTTTTTGTAAGAATTGGCATGTGTTTTCCTAGGGTTTTTAGCAACCCATTTTTGGAGATCTATTATTATAATAAATTAAATTGCATCTAAGGTTTTACTAAATTGATTTTCTGGAAGTAAAATTCATAGATCTCAAATGGGTATCTCTCTAATTTTATTTTTAGGGTCGAATTAATGCCTTATTTTTGATATTTTGGAAGACTATGCCTGTCCATTCTCGATTTCGAATTTTCTGTCAAATGTATTCGTATGCTACAGGCTGATATGATTATATAAAAGTATAAATTTGATATAAAAGATTCTTATAAGTATTATATTTTATTTCCAATTTGTTTGGAGAATTTTTATTATATTTTGTGAAAATTACAACCGTTTTAGTGAAGGCAGGTCTGAACCCTAACCAGAATTTTCTATTTTAAACCAAAAGTCATAACTTCCTTTCCCACCATTGGATCTTCCTAAAAATCAAATTGAGAGTCCATAATTATGTTATCTAAATCTCCAATGAAGTGATTGCCTTTATTATTTGTTTTGTGGAAGATATGGATGACTATTCTATGATGACTATTCTTTGCATTTAATCCTTGCTTGGAATAATTCAGTTTAAGAACATCATTAAGTTTTAAGGTTTCGTATGGTCACCAGAGGCTATTAGAATATTTTTTTTGGTTAATTGGATCTATTTATACTCTGAATATGTTTATAATATCACTTAGATGTCTTCTTATATGTTTGGAACATTCTGTATGCCATATTGGGTTTAGGGTTGTCAAGTGGACTAGGGACAACATATGTTTTCCTAAACTCAATCAAATGTTGTTATGGAATTGATATGAATTCTTGATGATGGATCTATTATGCTCTTATGATTTTTATATGTATGTTAGGGAACCTAAGTACACTAGGTGAGTGGCTCATAGTGAGGGGTCGGGGCCCTAAGTGGCTAGTACCAGGATAACCTACTACGAGTTATTTAATCAAGTGATAACCTAAATAAATGAATTGAGAATGGGAGATTATTGGAATGGGAAATTACACACTAATCAAGATTAATTGTGCCTCGCCCATGCCTTTAGTGCTAGTAAAGACTAAGGATGGGAGTGGGAGAAGGTACCTATGCGTAGGTACGACTGGATGACCTTGTCTGTACGAGAGGCATTCGGTTCCGCATGTGCCTACTTGGGGGCCGGGGCCAAGAGTGGCTAGTACCAGGACAACCCAAGGGGTGAGGGCTATGCGATGACACTCACCTAGCTTGTAGCTTAGAGTCTCTACTAAATTTGATCATGCCTCTAGTAGTCCTTGTGGTCTTCTTGTCTTTTCTTTTGTGTTGTGACTTTGGGGAAATTTTATCACCACCTTAAGAATTTCCTAGTTGTTACCTCTTGTATGGGCCTTTGGTTCTATCTCCTAGCTCGGGGGGAGTGGGCCTATTGGTTCCATGTGGTTGGGTGGTTAATATTTATATCGAGGTATTGATCGTGATTCTTTGGATGATCCTAGCACATATTCCTTTCCAGATCTGCAATTGAAGATTTCTTATTGGATATTTTAATATGTTGAGATGTACTTATGTATTTGTATTCATGTAATTTTTAATCTCCTAAAAGGAGTCTTTTAGTATTGATGCAATCTCAATTCAAAGCAATGCATAAGGGAATGGGTAGTTCTAGGTAAAAGAAAGGGAAAAGAATGTGGAATATTGGACATGTTACTAGCATTAAAAGAAAGTGTTTATGTTATTTATCCTATCCTCTTATGTTGTCCATGTGTAAAGGAAATAATCTTAAATATAATTATATATAATGATGTATCACAACAATAATGTATTCTCTCTTGATGAAAGAATTCAAAGAGATTATTGAGAAATGATAGATTAGTGATTGGAATTATTAACAATGAATGGTTATGAAACAATGCAGTAGAATAGTAATTTGATTTTAATGTTAATACTTGGTTCATGTTAATGAAGTACCTAGGATGATGCCTACCTTAATGAATATTAATCTCTTACCTAAATTATTAGAGAAAAGTGATATAAAGGATAGTAGATGTAGATGAAATCAATATGAATTTATGGAATGAGTTGATAAAAGGAATAATGATGTTGGATGATTAACCTATGTTTAATAAAAGAAATAAGTTAGGGACATTTAACTTGGTGCATTAAAATGAATGTAGATCTTTTAAGCTCATGATTCCGTGAATATCTTATGCATGTAAATGGTTTATATGATGTTGCTTTAGTAGCGACGTTAGGGAACCCGAGAGGACTTAAGTTGTATAAATCTTACATTCAAGTAGAAGAAAATTATTTCTTCTTTTAGAAATATGAAGTGTAATGATGAATATTACTCTAGTTAAAATAAATAAATAAAATAAAAATAAAAATTCACTACTTGCATTTTATAGAGGTTTTATGTCTTGTCCTCTTGGGTTGCCTGGCGGGGCATTACAAAGAAGGTAAAGGTATCCTGTTGGCAAAAATTTTTGTGGATGACATTATTTTTGGTGGACAAGATGCATTGTGTAAAAGATTTTCAAATGAAATGCAAACTGAATTTGAAATGAGCATGTTTGGTGAGATCAAATTCTTTGTTGGTTTACAAGTATATCATATGAAGAAAGGTATTTTCATTACACATCCTAAGTATGTTAATCAAATACTGAAAACTTTTGGGATGGAAGATGCTATACTAGTGCGTACTCCTATGGTTACTAGACAAAAGTTATCTAAGAATGATGATGCTGCAGAAGTGAACCAGACTTTGTACAGATCCATGATTGGAAAATTACAGTATGCTGTACATAGTAGACCAGATATTGCACTAGATGTTGGGATTGTGGCAAGATTTTATGCCAATCCTAAAGATACACACATGATGGTAGTGAAAATAATTATGAGATACTTGAAAGGAACTACTGACAATGGTCTGTACTACAAGAAGAATGACAAATTTGAACTAAGAGTATATACATATGCTGATTGGGCAGGAAATGTAGATGACAGAAATAGTACTAGTGGTGGAGCTTTCTTTTTTGGACAGAGATTAGTCTCCTAGATGAGTAAGAAACAAAATTGCATTTCCTAATCTACTGTTGAAGCTGAGTATGTTGTTGTTGCAGTAAACTATTCAAATTTGGTATGGATAAAACAATTGTTGGTAGGCATGAAAGAAGAAATCACTGAACCTGTTGTTATTTTTTGTGACAACACAAGTGCTATTAATATCTCTAAAAATCTAGTGATGCATACTAAGACCAAGCACACAGCAATCAAGTATCACTATTTGAGAGAATTGGTACAAGATAAAGAAGTCTGAATGAAATATGTGAATACAAAAGAAAAATTAGCAGACATATTCACTAAACCTTTACCTAAAGAAGCTCATGAGTATTTGAGAAGTCAATTAGGGGTCCTTCCCATAACTGAGGCTGCCTAGCCAAGCTAGGAGCACTGCATCAAATATGCTATAGTAGAATATTTGACAAATTGATGCATAAGATTGTCACACTTTAGGACTGGCCTAAAGCTGTGAAGAAGAAGCAAAGACAAGGAATCAGTCATAAGCAAGATGGCAGAGGAGAAAGACTAAGCTGCACAGATAATATCTACATCTGTTCAATGTATGTTTTAGTTGCTTCTTTGGCATTTTTTGTCAAAGAGGGAGATGATTTGGATATGATACAATAACATGACACTAAAATATAACGGAGATGATGAACTGAAATGAAGGATCAGGATAGAGGGAGATCTGGACACTTCTGACGGTCATAGAAGTGAGGCTTGTAGATTCTGGCTCAGAATGAAGCTAAGGAAATTACAAATTTTCTCTGATGGACAGATAAGTTTTTTTGGATTGGTTGGTAATCCATGTGTTATTCAGGTGATATCATATGGTATTGCCATCAATGCCAAAGAGGGAGATTGTTGGAAACTGCAATTGAAACAATTATTGTATTGTCATTGATGTCAAACCTTAACTGGTAAGACTGTTGCTACTTGGGAAAGTACTATATCTATTGTATTATTGTGAAGAAGGGGTAGAAAGGATGGTAACAATAGCACCTCGGGAAAGGTTGAGTTATCTTGATCCTACAAAGTGTACTTGACTATGTTGTACAATGATGAGACAATGTATTGTTTATCTTAGTAAGATTCAAGACTAAACTGGTAGGCTTGATAGAGCAAAAATGGAGAAATCATGTTTAAGCTGAGTAATGTTAGTGTCGACCGAGTCAGTGTATTCTGAGCAAAATTTCAGTGTCGACGGAACAATACTTAATTGCCGAAGAAGATAGTATAAGCCGAGGAAACTTTTTTTAGTAATGACTAAGTTTTCTACATGTTCAGAGCAAGTAGTTGATCACAGTATTGACCGAGCATCAGCATATTTATATTTGAAGAGAATTAAGATTTGGAGCCGACATTGTTGAATTCTTGGATTATGTAAAATGTGTTGACTTTATTTATTGATTGTTCGAAAGCATTTAATGCACTGTAAAATATTTTATTGTGAATCTTTAAGAGATTTGAGATGTTTCTAGAAAAGGAGCTGAAGAGCATAAAGCAAGTAGATTCAATGAATCTGACCTAACCCTAAGATCTACGAAGGAGATTGATCAGTAAAAGATGAATTAACCTAATTGAGGAAGTATTAAGGGAACCTAAGCATTGGGTATGCGTGTGCATGGGTGAAGAGAAGATGCTGGAAGATCTGTAGATTTTATTGACTGTAGAAGCAGAAAAGGCTAAAGGAGAAGTGTGGTGATTGCTTGAAGAAAATTTTTAAGTAGATCAGAGATGGAGATGGCAAAGTTTCAAAGTTAGTAAACCAGCATTTGTGTATGGAATTGGATCTGATATTTGCAAAGTGAGTTTAATGTTTTTCAGATCAATGCTACTGCTACTTTCTAACCATTGTAACAATCAAAATCCTTTTAACAGAGGTTGGCCTAACAGTCATATGTTTAAATCCTTTGAACAAGGTTGCATTATAATGGAGTGTATGTAAGTCCTATAACCTAGCTCACTTTTAATAGGGTGATTGAAATCCTTTAATCGGGTCACACTTGACAGTGCGTATTGTAACCTTTGACAGGGTTGGCTTTTAACCGAGCTCACTTCAGAAGAGTGAAAATAATAG
Organism: Chamaecyparis obtusa; assembly: GCA_027943335.1. NCBI lineage: Eukaryota > Viridiplantae > Streptophyta > Pinopsida > Cupressales > Cupressaceae > Chamaecyparis > Chamaecyparis obtusa. Next base: position 30,148 of record BSBK01013696.1, on the reverse strand, counting down.
TAGAATGTTACAAAGTGGTTTTTCCTAGATTGGGTTTCCACTATAAATCCTAGTGTCAATGTTTGTGTGAATGTTTCGGTTTGAACATTTCTGTGTTTTACAAGTTAGATACAGTTGGGTAGTTGACTGCAATGTTATATGTTTCTATTATTGAATTAGTGATGACCGAGTTAGTTTTGGTTGTTAGATCTGATTTAAAGAAAAGTTTTTGAAGTTGTTTTATACATCAGGACCTGAGAACAACTGATTCACCCCCCCCCCCCTCTTTGTTGTTCTAAATCATATTAACAAGAGCTTCATTTGGATCACCTCAACCAGTAGTATGGAGTGATCAACATTTGATCCCCACCAAGGTGAGTGGAGGAGAATAGGATTAGGCCCTCGAATAGGGAGGGGGGATTCGATAGTTGGGAAGTAGATTGATTAATTAAGAAGATATAGGAATTGTGGTGATGATTGGTTTTCATTCTTTCATGGTGAATTTTTCATTCATAATTTGATGAGTTCTGTAAGCCCCACTGACTTGTCTAGTTTAATAGGATCAATTTTTTGCACTTTAAAAATATAAATATTAATTATGTCAAAATTCTATTACATTTACATATGGATGTAAAAATATCTATTATAATTTTTAAATTCATATTATTTTTTATTTCTAATTAATACATTAATTCTTAATAAATATATTTAATACAATTAAATAGTAATATAAGATTTTTAAAATAAAAGTACTATAACAATAAATTCACAATAATATTATTAATTATGTGAGAATAAAGGTCATAGATAAAATCTATTTTTTAAAAGTAAGAATATAAATATAAATTAAAAATTTATAATAATAATAATAATAATAATAATAATTTAATAGAATTCTTCTTTGGTCAAGAATTTAATACTACAAAAACAAAAAAAGAAAAAATGCATTGTTGTTGTTTTTGTCGTCGCCATTGTTAGTTACTTAGTTTCTTATTCTTTAGTAAAAAGTTTAATATGGATCCACTCAACTAGGTATCATAGAGTGGCCACTATTTGATCACTACAAAGGTGGGTGGAGGACATTATGAGTATGGCCTGAATGGGGAGAGTGAGAACTTGATAGTTGGGGAGTTGGTTAAATAAATAATGCCCCCTCCCATCCCCCCAAACAAAATAAGTGTGTGTGTGTGTGGGGGGCGGGGGGGGGTTCAATCTCAACCTCAAACAAGAAGGAATGCACACCATGAAATTGGTTCTACTAAGACATATAGCTATGCTAGTGGTAGAAGAGGGAAAGATAGTGTTTAGGGATTTTTATTAAGGATTTTCACATTTCTGAAAAAAAAAAATTTGGGAATAAATTTTTGGAATATTATAATAGGATTTTGGGGTTGTGGTGGGGAGAGATGGTGATAATACATCTAATTTTGAACCTTAACCTTGAAAGTGTTTTAGTTATTTATTCTTATTGTTTATCTTATGTTTATAAATGGTTTGATTTAGGTTAGTAGATAGTCATGAATCCTATTGTATATAATGGTGCATTTACTGAAAGCTGGTATGTACTTATTGTATTTCTTTTGAAATTATGAAGAATGTTATAGAAATGTTTTTTTATTGAGTGGATTCATAAGATGGTGTAGTTCTCAACACAACTGTATATTTTCTTTGTAAAATAATATTAGGGTTACATATCAATCTCAAGTCACATATCTTATGTATGTATAATATTTAATATTGTTGAGATAAAAAAATTGTTGAAGTTAAACAACATTTGAGGAGGGTAAGGAGGGCTCGTTCTCAAAAAGATTGAAATTTGAGAAGAAAAGTGGCATGGAGACTAAGTCGGGGGGAGAAAGTGTTGGGTATTTTTTGGATTTCAAAGGAAATCCTCAAAAAAAACCTAAGGATGATAGTAAGGATTCTCTGTCTGGTACTGGTAGTAACACAAAAGTGGAGGGAGTTCAAAATATTGAGATCATTTTGGATGTGGATGATCAGAATGACTTTGGGGGTTAGAAAGTCCCTATCCTGGTAGACTATGACATTTCTATGGACCATGATGTCCCTATCTCTCTGCACAATGAAGCTGCCACTAAGGTGTTGTCCTATAAAAAGGATAAAGATGTGAGAGGTGAGGCAACCATTCTAGACAAGGATATTCCCTCCTCCAGAATTATTCCTTTTCTGAAAAACTGTCGATATGTAGGAGAGAAATGTGTAGCTCCTCAAGGAAGACTTGGAGGACAAAATTGATCCTCCTTTTGACATTTTACAAATGGCCAAAGAAATCTCTATGCAATCTTTCTGATTGGTTAAATGGTTTTTTCATGAAATTAAAACTTTGAGTCTTAATCTCAGATCACTTTCTGCTAAACTGGATAATATTCAAGAGATAATGGACTCTAGGCTTGAATGGATGAACAAAGCCAGGGAGAACAGGGATGATATGAAGATGGGCTTGCAGTAGGATAAAGTGGATAAAATGATTTTGTTGGATAACAATCAATTTATGGGGACTGCGGTTAAGTGCATCAATAACATAAAGCTGGAGCTAATTCAGCATTATTTATCATATGTTGGCTTCTCTACCACCCACTACAATCATTTATTACCTTTATTGGCTCTTAAATGTCAAATATTATAAAATTATAAAATAGAAGATTATTTGATAAATATTTAGACATAAATTGATAAATATTATTTAGCGTAATGGTAAAAATGTAAAATGTGAGATGTGTAGATCCATAGCCATAAGATTCCTTCTCAAACCAAAATTATGTAGTTAAATGAAAAACTATTTAATTAAAATAATATTTTTTAACATGTTTAACATGTATTACGCATTTAATATGAGCCAACAGATAGAAACCTTAAAAAATATTCTAATATCGGTTCAATAAATATTCATTCTTTGATTAATGTAATGCCGAAGTAACAACTCTTTCGTTTGAATTTTCGCACTTGCTAACATGAAGATGAAAGCGAAAGGAAAAACACTATATTTTGTATTGAGATATCGTGTGCCCATCTCTTAATATTAATTAAATTAGAAATTTAAAAATTATAATACACTTTTACTACATATTTTAATTTAATGAATAAATGTGATAGTGTTGCCCAAACTTAATTTTCTAAAATGTTAATGGTGACTAAACAAGCATATAGAGATATGTATATAAACTAGAGGAATCAGAGGAATCAGATGCCTCTGATTCCTCCAAGTCAAATACTGGTGGCGATTCTTCTTTCTCCTTGGTCTTTTTGGTCTCAACTTCTTTCTTTTGGCTTTTTGGTCCTTCCTTTCTATAGCCTATCAATATCTCTACCATCTTAGGAGCTCCATTTGAAACTTTAATGTCTATCCAACATATCAATAGGTAACGCTTCTTCCCATGAAGGTGGAACCTCCTTAGCACAAGTCATTGCTGCTGTGGATCAAGACGAAGATCAAGCCTCCTTGACTGCTTCTATTACCACACAATGAAGACGGTTCGTCCATCGATTTTTTTAATCAGTAATCTGAGGAAAGTTGCAGGTAATTCTCCGCATTGTGCTCTTTTCCTCCGCAGCGAAGGCAATAAAAAAATTTCTATTGACTGTCTGCAAACTCAGTTGGAGGTTGTGAGTTCTATGGTTGCAGGGATCGGGTGAATAGAGATGAGTTTCACCCTTACATATAACATCGACTCATTATTCCCAATTTCCAATCCTAGCACTTGCCCTAGACACGACCCAATCTTTTATATGCATTCTCTCACCAATTTTCGAGGGTTAAATTGTTCAATCTGATCCAACAGGACCTTTCGCAAGGCGACAAGTGCTTACGGTTGAAATTCCCAGGGCTGAGGGCTGAGGGCTGAGGGCAAGGAGACGTGTTTACGGTTCAGCATTTAATCAGCATCTAAATTTAAGTTTTTATTTTATTAAAAATTATATTTTTATAATATTTTAATTTTTTAAAAAATACAAACACAAAATACATTAAAATTAAATATTTTATTTATTTATATCATTTAAAAATTTTCAACATATATCCTACTTTTTAGTGATTCAATTTAAAAATTTGAATTAGTGTGGCAATTTCCTTTATAAAAGTGTGACATAACTTTGTACTTTTACCCAATCCTATTTGACTTCCTCAATACTTTCTAAGTTTTTCTTACAGCTAAATGAAGATGTTATTGTGCACAAAAAAAAATTGCATATTCAAAATCATTTTAGAATAATATTTATTCAATCACATACAATATTAACACACACACACATATATAGTAGATTAATATTATAAAAAAGGGTCCAAAAAGGATCCAAGGATAATTTCATGTCCCAAGCTTAACAAGTCTTAAGGAAACATCATAAACATTGTAAAAGTATTAGAAAATATGTTCTAAACCCTTAACAATAGTAGAAAAAGTATCTAAAGGTTTGATTAAAATGAGTCATAAAACATGCTCATCAAAATGCATGTTTAGCATAGGAATAGGACATATACAACACACAACAAAATGCATTTTCATTGCAATGTTACAAATTAAATAGCTAAGAGTACAACACAAATACATCAACATAAGGGTGATTGAGAAAGGTACTTACTACGTTTTACTTCCACAATTTGATTAGGAATGATGTAGCTCTATATCCACTCTTCTTCTTGCTATGCTCTTTTGTCAAAATATCCTCCTCATTTTTCTCAGCATTCTCCACCATCCTTACACTTCCATCCATAGCCACCACTTCACCCAGTTTTCCAAACGGAATGTCTAAAATAAATCCCCTTCTCTTATTACAAAAATAAAATATCTTTTCCTCCTTCAAGTCTGCTACATTGCTCACACATGTGTGATTATATTACCATTTCTTCCCACCTTCCTTCTAATCTCTAAGAATTATTTCATGTATCCTTCCTCACTTTACCTCTCCTCACACACCTTATTCCTTTAGTCAAACTCGTCACTAATGAAAACTACCCCCTAAAAAGGTTTCCAACACAGATTTTATCCCTTTTATGGTCTTAAAATATTCCTAACCCCTATTCCTATTACTTTTTATTATCTACCTCTATTTTTGTCTTTTTACTTAGTACTTATTGTATTTTTACTCTTTCCTCATTTTTTTTTTCTCTTATGGTCCTTTTTGATGCAGAGCAGCACAGCGGAAGGTTGTTCTTCAAACCTTTAAGTTATAGTGCTCCCAAAACACTAAGTCTACAATAAAGACTCCTAAGAAGTGCCTCAACACTTTGCTTTTATTATTGTATCCCTTCAACAATCCTAAGGATATCAACTTAATCCACAAATCCACTTTTCAACTTGTAACAATAATCTACTGACTTATCCCCTAACAGGCTACAGGAACTAAGATGGAAACAGTTTGAAGTTCCTGTCGCAACCCACACATACACACCTGAATGAATAATGGAATTTTTGAAATGTTCAACTACCCAAACAATATCCTGCAAGATCAACTCTGGGTCTACTCCAGCACTCCAAGAATCTTCCAAAGAACACAGACCTAGTAGGGCCCTAATAGGCTTGGTTTTCAAAGAAAGACCAATGAAATGGGTGCATAGACTAAAGATAGGTTTTAGGATCTCTTTTAAGGTTATCTGAGAACACCTAATCCACCTTTCAATTACTTAATTTTTCCTTCTGCAATACAAAATATGCAAATTACTATAATTTAGGACCAAATACCTCCATATATTTGGCCTAGGGCTTGCAAGCATAAATCCTTCCCTTTAATTCTGCAACTCCTACTCCTAAAATCTGAAAATGCATTCTTAAACCTTTCATTTGCATTGGGTTTTGTGCAATTTGGGTCGTACAGTCGCGATCTATTACCCCATTTGCCCAAAACCCCTGTCTACCTAGGGTTTACTGGTTGTTTGTAAAGAAAATGTTGTAAATCTGCAAAGGAATCACCAAAATGAATCAGACCAAGTGCACTACAAAGATAACTCAATGATCTTGCCTCTCAAAACATTAGTCCTCCACTTCCAGATCGTACAGACCGTACACAATTGAAACAACAAGGTTTTGAACACAAAAAAAACCAGGGAATTTTATTGATAATGTAAAAAATCCGTACATATGTCAACTTGTTCTATGGGGAAGGTTGATAGACACATTTATACATCATTTCCATCGATCAACCATCTTTGAATCGGTTGGAATCGGTTATAACTCACTGATTTGTCTATTTGACAACTTGCGACAGAAAGTTGCAAAGTTGTTTAGCAACTTTTGAAAAGTTGCATAGCAACTTTTGTTGCAACTTTGCAATTTCCAACTTTGTGAAGCCTAAAGACTTCCTAACCTTAAAGACACTTATGAAAACCTTCTCTAAGGTCTTTATACATTATTTAGACCTTAAATTATCTTCTATTCCCTATTCTAGCCCCATAGGTCTCTTAAGATTCATGGTTTATAGAATCACCAAATGAACTTAGAGCCTTTACAAATGGGCTTTATTTGATCATAAAACTACTCTAAACCATTTTATTTCCTTGTGCTCACATCATGAGCCAATCCAATATCTCAAGACAAGAAGAAACAAGTATGGTGTAAAATTATGCAATGGAAGGCTTAATAAATGCCTTGTTGTAATGTTGATATGCCTCCATCCTAACTGACTGCTTCTAACCCTGTCAAGAGCTTAGAGTGCTCTACACCACTTTTGGATTTCTTTTTATTTTTAATTCTCTTCAACATTTTAGTCTTCTTATGAAGCTATATATATTTCATCTCTATTCCTCCTCGCTTTATGTGCCTCTCCTCTCCCCACCTCTTGAACTACCTATTCGGTGAAGCCTAGTATACATTTTATAATTTACATCTCTTGCACTTTCTCAGACTGGTATGCTGTCATGTCCCCATTTTGGCTGACCTCGTTTAGTGTGCCGGATTTGCCTATCCCCGACTCTCGTAGGCAAATGGTGGAGAGAGAGAGTCATTTTTGCAGATCAGATGATTATATTGGTTTTTGGAGAAGTTTAAGAGGTTATATTTTATTATTATAAGTTATCGGGGCCTACATGTTCTAATTTTAAGTTGAGTTGCACTTTTTGATTTATAATATTATTTTATTATAAAAAGTGCTTTTTAATGAGATTTTATAAAGGAGAGTTCTAGAAGTTCCAGGAAAAGTGAATAAATAGAGGGCTAGGCCTCTCATTTGGACATGCTTGTTTTTGATATCTCTTCTACTTCTTTATTGTGAAGACATTTGTGGTCTTTGGATCTGCAAATTATTATTCGATCTTTGGGACGAATCACTCCCTTGGATTGGCAACTTTGAGGGTGTGAAATATCACTCGAATTGTTGCATTGAGGAGTTGGTATTCAGCCATCTCACTTGGGCTTCATTGAGAAATTTTTGTAAGGGTTGTTTGTGATTGAAAAAGCAAATCCGAAAAAAGCAGTTCGAAAAAGCGGATCCGAAAAAGCAGTTCGAAAAAGAAAATCCGAAAAAGCAAAATGAAAAAGCGGATCCGAAAAAGCAGTTCGAAAAAGCAGTCTGAAAAAGCAGGTCCGAAAAAGCGGATCCGAAAAAGCAGACTCGAAAAAGTAGGCCCGAAAAAGCAGCCCGAAAAAAGCAAGGACAGTTTGCAAATTCAGTTGGCAGTTTGGTATCTTCATTGCATCAGTCTTCATCACCATTTCATAGCAGATTATAAGGAGCGATAATCAGGTTTTTATGTTCTGAAAATATATGTCTATTTATGGTGAATTTGCTATTGTACTATCGCTGTCATAATCAGTCCAGAACTGGCAAATAACAGTCTCAGAATTTTATTGTATTTGGGTATCATAGTTGATGTTAGTGTTTGGTAGAGGGTTTAGAAATTGCATTACATGACATTGCTGTTGTAAAGAAACCAGTCATCTATCTTTCAATCTGAACAGGGATATTATTCATAGCATTGCATTCTTGTCAAGGGTTTGAAACATTGTAAATCAGAATTGCATAGTTGGACAGTCACTAAAATCTGCTATTGTAATTCAGTCAATTGATGTATGTGACAGTCAGTCCATTATAAACAATTGTTCAAATCAGATCTGCATACATGTATAGGATTGAAGATGAAGGTCTATATGTTGTCATCCTTCCATGTTAGTGTTTACATGCATTGAATACCACAGTCCATATATTCTGAAATGGTTATTGATTTCTTCATTTTTTATATATCTATTTGGCATTGTTTATGTCATTGTATAAGTGTGGAATTGCTGCACAACAATTAGCCCTATTAGCCGTTCACATTTTAGCAGCTCTATTCAGTTGCATGCCAACTGTTTGACAAAATTCCTAAGTTCAGTTTGAGGGTTTCAGTGGCCTTTATAGTAAGGGTCATTACAGTGGTATCAGAGCGGTTTCCTACCAACCTGATTGGGTTATTTCAGATTGAATTCAATTGTCAGCATGGCTTTGACAGGAGACAAGGAATTGAAAGAGAGAATGCACACTGCATTGAAGACATTAGATCGTCCATTTCAGCGAACAGAGGACTTTCTAAGAACTTTGGAGGAGCTGGAAACTTATTTAGGCAAGGTTGACCAGTCAGATTCCTATGCTATGAAAACAGCTTTATCTCCAGTATTTGGTTCTTTGGTGAAGCCCCGATTATTGAGACATCATGATGAGGCGGTAAGACTTGCATTTCTCTCTTGCATTAGTGAAATCATGAGGATAATAGCAGGCTTTAATTCTTATGATGATCAGATTATGAGAGAGGTACTTCATGCCATGGTAAAAAGTTTTGAAAGGTTGGATGACATCAGGAACCCTCATTTCACAAAGAGGGCAAGATTACTTGAAGTATTTGCATGGTGTAGGTTTGAAAACATTATGTTGTCAATAGGTTGTATTGATGACATTCGTAGAATGTTTAACACATTTTGGAATATTTTGGATGAGTTTCATTCCAGCGATGTATTAGCATCAATGCACTCCATCATGTTCACAATCTTGTTCGAGAAGGATGAAATTTCTAAACTTTTGGCAGAAGATTTATGGCATGTTTGGACAAAAGAGAGGAATGTGTCACCTATGGCATGTACGTGGTTAAAGAGCCTGATTAATAGGCCTAAGGATCGAAGTACCTTCCCTATGACAGGCAGAAACTTGTATGATGAGTTTGACAGACATGTTGATCCGGTATTGGGAGATGTTAGCACATCTTCACGTAATGATTTATTTGCATCATCTTCACAGGCAGAAGTGGTTACAGATGTTGTACAGGTTGAGCCAGTTGCATCAGAAGGTGATATCACAGGCACACCGGATGGCATGAGTGACACTGACGGTGATTGTGGTACAGTTGGTCTTGATGATGTCACAGGTGCTCAAAATAGTAACTGCAGCACAGTGGATTCAGATGATGATTGTGAGGAGGTTGTTGTGCATGATGATGAGATACCTATCAGCGATGAGCAGACATTGAGTATTCAGGACTTTGCTGATAGAGAGTATCAGGCACAGTTAGATGCTACATCACACGAGGTTGAGGCACATAGTACTTCACATGTTTTGTCCAGTCAGCTTAGGGTAAGCGAGGATGGGATTGTGACTTCATTATCTCATCATGACAGGATGCGGGAGATGATAGAGGATCACATCCGGATGATTCAGTTACAGGACAGACATAAGGGAGTTCAGGCAGAGTCTTCTTGTGTTGACTTACAGGCGATCAGGGAAGGAATGGGAGCGATGAAGATGAGTTATTTACATCTTCTTTTAGATCGTGACCATCTTCTTAGCCTTGCCAGAGATCATTTAGATGCCTTGAGGAGGAAGGAGGAGGAAGTTGGCAGGCTTTCTCGAGAGTTCGAGGACACTCGAGCCTCTTTGTTGAGTACTCCATTGGCATTACAGGACTCAGAGAGATATGTGGATGGGTATGGCGTGGAGTTGAGTTCAACTTCATCTTACACACCTGATACTCAGCTTTCTACGACATGCGGATCACATGTGGTTGTCGATAGTTGTGAGAGTTCACCTTGCATCCAGGATTTAGGGATAGTGTCAATTATGGCAGACATGGATGTGGGATCAGCTGATATTGGGATTGAGCAGGCTACTCAGGTACGGATTTTGCTTGAGGTGTCAGTCGGTTCCAGTTTACGGATGAGAACTTAGGATTGTTACATTGGCGTTTGGGATTGTTTTGACCGGAGATGTCTATCATTCTTTGGTACTATCATGGATTTGATTAGTAGATTACACGGTGTAGTTCTCGTCCATGCCAGCAGCTTGTCTGATGCTGGAATTAGTTTTTATACACCCATGTGGGGCATTGTTCATGTGTCCAGTCGACCATTCTTGTTGGAATGGGTTGATGATATCACAGATATGATGGAGTTTATAGATGAGTCCCAGGATCGTTTTGGTATTGATGACATCCAGGAGTATGCTGTGGATAGTTGTGAGGACTTAGCTTCCTCGGCAGATTCTTTTGTTACAGCGGAGTTGGACAGTGATGTTACAATTTTTGACACTTCGTATGGTGATGTGAGTTTTGGAGTCGACTTGCAGAGTAGGGATGGTAGTACTCCAGAGATTAGCGACTTTGAGGATACTCCTTTTGATAGTGTGTTAGAGGAGGATGTTATTGATAGTGTTGAGGACTTAGTGGATTCCCTTGATACGGAGGTTTATGTTGATGCTTCAGTCACTCCGTTTGATGATACGAGTTCAGCAGCTGGTCTGCTAAGTTTGGATGGCAGTACTACAGGTGATAGCTATTCTGAGGTTACTCCTTTGGACAGTGTACCAGGGGAAGAGGATTGTAGGAGACAGTCTAGCCAGCGCCATCATGTGTCTAGTCAGCTGAGAGTTAGTGAGCGGGACATTGCTATCGCTTGCGAGCATTTCGATGCTGCCCGTCAGGTGTTAGCAGTTTATGGATGGGGTTCTCCTACTAGTGATGAGCAGGGAGGCAGTTATCTCTCCTTGACAGAGATCCATTCTTTATGGGAGGCTATCCAGATTTTGAGACAGGATTATATGCAGTTGGTAGCCGACAGGGATCATCTTCTAGAGTGGGGCAGTATAGCATACGAGGCATTAGTAGTCAAGGAAGAGGAGGTGAGCGAGCTTACTCAGCAGCTCGAGGTGACTTTGGAGACTCTTGAGAGTACACAGTTGGCTTTTGAGGAGTCACAGTTTCAGTTGGCTGAGGTAGCCATGGAGTTGGAGCGACTACAGACTTTACCAGATTTTGTACAGTCACAGACTATGGTGTCTGGTGATTCGGGGATGTCCACCGTTGAGATTGCCAGAGACAGTGGAGATGGGGATGCATCCATCCTAGATACTAGTAGTGGTATATCTTGTTCCCTTCCACTTGAGTTAGGCTCGGTAGAGTTGGGTGTTGCTGTTGAGCGTTGTAGTCCGCTCGACATGGTGGTGATCTCTACTACTGATGACGTGGAGACTTGTGATGTTGTACCAGAGATCATGTTTGATGTTGATGAGCCAGCAGTTGGCATGGTTCCTATCAGTGGTACTACTCCTTTGGAGGTGTCTTCGAAGGTAGTGGCGAGTTCAGGCCTGGTTAGTGATCAGTTGCAGTTAGGTTCATCGGGATTGCAGTCTGAGCCACTGACTGATGTTGGCGCATTTTATCGACATTACACTAAGAGGTATGCTCATCAGTTTATTTTTGATCCATATGTCAATGAGATGATGATACGGAGATGTACTTTGGGCTCTAGTGTTTGTCATCAGTTATGGTATGGTTTGACTTCACGGGTAGAGAGCTGTGAGGCATATGACGTGATGTTGGGTTTTGTGAACGACAGCCGGATGGTTCATGATATTGATGTTGTTGATGGTTCAACTGTTGTTCTTGATTTCCCTCCCTTGGCTATGTCATCTTCTGACTTAGCTAATGATCAGTCACAGTCGGTTGTATCACGTTTGCAGGATGAGCTGGTTGGTTCTTTTTATTGGTATTATATCTCAGGGTATGTTTATCAGCTTGCTTATGAGTCATGTATGGGGGAGATGGCAGACAGATTTGTTTTGAGTGACTGCTATCTATTGTATGATGCCTATCAGCCGCCAGCAGAGCATGGGAGTTATGGTGATACCAGCATGGTTGGTAATCTGCAGAGATATGTTGACTACAGTTGGTGTATAGTGCGTGGATTCTCCGCACTTGGTGCAGTTCCCTTTCGGAGTATTCATCATTATAGAGCTGGATTGTCAGTGGGATGTGTTGAGGATATTTGCTATGTTGGGAGTTTCAGTTGTCCTCTCCACTTGAGTTCTGATATTTTCAGAGTTGGTGTCTTGTGGATTCCTGACTGTGGCAGTTATGGGGTTAGAGTTCAGTTGAGCAGTGGTTCACGATACATTCATGGATTCCTCTTGGTTATATCGCAGAGGATATTGCAGGATCTTGCGTTGGTTGACTGTAGTATAGTTCATGACTTCATTTGGGATCCAGGAGGATTGTTGGGTTCATTGTTTAGCCATTGCTTGGGGACAAGCAATTTCAGGAGGGGCGGACTGTCATGTCCCCATTTTGGCTGACCTCGTTTAGTGTGCCAAATTTGCCTATCCCCGACTCTCGTAGGCAAATGGTGGAGAGAGAGAGTCATTTTTGCAGATCAGATGATTATATTGGCTTTTGGAGAAGTTTAAGAGGTTATATTTTATTATTATAAGTTATCGGGGCCTACATGTTCTAATTTTAAGTTGAGTTGCACTTTTTGATTTATAATATTATTTTATTATAAAAAGTGCTTTTTAATGAGATTTTATAAAGGAGAGTTCTAGAAGTTCCAGGAAAAGTGAATAAATAGAGGGCTAGGCCTCTCATTTGGACATGCTTGTTTTTTATATCTCTTCTACTTCTTTATTGTGAAGACATTTGTGGTCTTTGGATCTACAAATTATTATTCGATCTTTGGGAACGAATCACTCCCTTGGATTGGCAACTTTGAGGGTGTGAAATATCACTCGAATTGTTGCATTGAGGAGTTGGTATTCAGCCATCTCACTTGGGCTTCATTGAGAAATTGTTGTAAGGGTTGTTTGTGATTGAAAAAGCAAATCCGAAAAAAGCAGTTCGAAAAAGCGGATCCGAAAAAGCAGTTCGAAAAAGAAAATCCGAAAAAGCAAAATGAAAAAGTGGATCCGAAAAAGCAGTTCGAAAAAGCAGTCTGAAAAAGCAGGTCTGAAAAAGCGGATCCGAAAAAGCAGACTCGAAAAAGCAGGCCCAAAAAAGCAGCCCGAAAAAAGCAAGGACAGTTTGCAAATTCAGTTGGCAGTTTGGTATCTTCATTGCATCAGTCTTCATCACCATTTCATAGCAGATTATAAGGAGCGATAATCAGGTTTTTATGTTCTGAAAATATATGTCTATTTATGGTGAATTTGCTGTTGTACTATCGCTGTCATAATCAGTCCAGAACTGGCAAATAACAGTCTCAGAATTTTATTGTATTTGGGTATCATAGTTGATGTTAGTGTTTGGTAGAGGGTTTAGAAATTGCATTACATGACATTGCTGTTGTAAAGAAACCAGTCATCTATCTTTCAATCTGAACAGGGATATTATTCATAGCATTGCATTCTTGTCAAGGGTTTGAAACATTGTAAATCAGAATTGCATAGTTGGACAGTCACTAAAATCTGCTATTGTAATTCAGTCAATTGATGTATGTGACAGTCAGTCCATTATAAACAATTGTTCAAATCAGATCTGCATACATGTATAGGATTGAAGATGAAGGTCTATATGTTGTCATCCTTCCATGTTAGTGTTTACATGCATTGAATACCACAGTCCATATATTCTGAAATGGTTATTGATTTCTTCATTTTTTATATATCTATTTGGCACTGTTTATGTCATTGTATAAGTGTGGAATTGCTGCACAACAATTAGCCCTATTAGCCGTTCACATTTTAGCAGCTCTATTCAGTTGCATGCCAACTGTTTGACAAAATTCCTAAGTTCAGTTTGAGGGTTTCAGTGGCCTTTATAGTAAGGGTCATTACATATGCATTTTATAATTTACATCTCTTGCACTTTCTCAGCCTGGTATACATTTTATAATTTACATCTCTTGCACTTTCTCACATCTTGATGATGGATGACAAAGTGTGATAAAAAACATTGATGCTAAAAACATATACAAAACCAAAGCTAGAAGATATAACATCAAGTTTGTACATCTTAGAAATATCAAGCCTTTTTTAATTTAATAATGTGTTTTGATCCCTACCTTCAATTTTCTTAACAAAGAGATAATTTACGGGATCTGAAGTTTGAGCACAAACATTTTCTTTTAAAACACATCTATTTAGGTTATCCTATCAAATGAATATAGACTAAATAAGAGGTATTATCCATCATTTGCCTTTGTAAGCCAACAATTTTTATACTCTAGTATATGTGAACCTCAAGTGGTTATTTGTTAGATATATGTGGCTTGCAAAAACTATCTAGACTAATGAGGAATTGCTAAATTGTCATGATCTCTCATACATGATGTTCTAGATCATCATTGTTCTCCCTTACCATACTTATTAAAGAAAAGGCCATAGAATTCATAACTTTTGACAAGTAGAGAGGCATAAATGGTCCAATTAAGCGGCCACATAAGCGCTTGATTATTTTAAGATCCTTATGTTTTTTCTTAACCATGTGTATTGATAATCTAATTTTGTTCTTTGATAAGTGACTTCTAATGATAATAATGAAAAATAGATATTAAATTTTATAATCCTAATTGTACATGTTTCTAATGGTGCCTTTTTTGAATCTCCTTCTTTCCCATTTCTATAAAGTCTTTGCTAACTTATGTACATTAGAATGTTCCTTCTCTTATCTACGGAACTTACCTCAATCAATAAGAATTTAAATAGACCATAGATGTGCATGTGTTTTAGAGACTTTTCTCTTTCTATGTGATGATTTATGGAATAACCATTGAAGTTTAATATTCATCATTTTTTGATTAAAAAGTATTCTCTAAACTTATTTTAGGAGCTACTATGACAACTATAGTTAACATGTATATTAAAATATTGTAAATAGAGGAATTTTGCTTGGTTTCCTCTAATAAAATGTATCTTTTGGATTATAATTAGTAACTTGCCTCAGTTCTACTAAGCTTAGAATAGTAAAAATATCCACTATACAACTATTAAAGAGCTTAAAATGCTTTTAAGATATAAACAGATTATACAAATAGATTAAAATCTAATTAAAAAACATGTGGAAATCAATTATTTTAATCTTTTCTTGAACTATTTCAGACATTAATTAATTCATATTTTATTATAAATTTATTTTATTTTTCTATGATATTATAATAAATCATAAAAACCCTACACATTGTTTTGAAATATAATTGTACAAGAGCTTTTTAATTTTCTATGCAAATAGCATTTATATGTCACTCACTCAAGAATGATACTATACTTTACATTATATGCCTAACCCTAACTTATATTTAAAGTAATTTTAATTGAATAGATTTTTTTTCTAAATAATGAAAAAAATATATAATAAATTTTAAAATAACCAAATAAAAAATCTTTAAATTAATTTTAACATGTATTATAGTATTTAACAATTGTTCTTGATCCTATTTTTTACTTTTTACTTTTTATATTAATCAACAGCCAAAACAAAAATGCTCACCCTTACCCAATTACAATTTTATTACTTAGAAAGACAAAACCAATAAATTATTATTTTTATTAGATGATGTTAATTATATTGCATTTATTAATAAATATTAATACTTTTATAATTACACTTTTCAACATTATAAATTATTATTCAAGTAAAGTGATCATGAAAAATAAATTCAAACTTTATGAAACTATTAAAATTGTCATAAAATAAATAAAAATCACAATAATAGTAATTCAATCTTCATAAAGTAGCTTCGTAAAAAAAATGGTATAAAACTGCCATTGTCATTTCAGTACTGACGGTAAAAAAACTGAGCAACTCTTAACTAGTGACAGCACGTTACTCGACACGCGAGTAATAAGCAATATCGAAACATTAAAATATTCTACATGAGTCTACTCTACTTTCTCACTGAATAAACAGTTTGGACAACAGACATTCCCAGAATAAGTATGGCGGCCACAAGAGATAGAATATACCACGGCTTTGAAAGATATTCTTCCTTAAATAGACCCAACCACACCTTCCACTGGCTCTTATAATGTCTTCTGACCTCTTTCATCACCACCTCAATCTGTTCAATTCCGCTGAATGTGATCCCAACTATAATCCCGTTAAACATGCGAGCTATATTTTCATCACACCCCACCATCCTCCGAATGACTCGTGATTAATTTTGGCACCCATTTTGCACCCATTTTGAAAAAAATGTGTATCCATTTTTCAAAAAAAGGGCAACCATTTTGTAAAAAATGGGTACCCATTTTTTTTTAAAAAGGCATTCATTTTTTAAATTTTGGATTGGGTGCCCAAACTTAAATTGGGTGCCTTTTTTTGAAAATGGGTTTCCATTTCGAGCGGCATCTTCCAATTTTACAAGACATCCACCGAATTGGAACCCAACTTCTTGCAGTTACCCAAGAATGTGTTCAATTTGTCTTATTTTAATCAGTCATTTTGTGTCCTATTTGTTAAGTTAATTTGTGTCTAGTTAGATTAGTTTATTTACTTGTGAGTTAGGAATAGTTGTGTCATTTCAATGAAGGGGTAATGCCCTTTAATTTTGAAAATGGAATCCTCATCTATATAAGGAATTGGAATTTGATAGAATTTTAGTGGGATGTCATTATTCACAATGGAATTGATGAAGAATTGAAAACATATTTTGTTTGGAAAATGTCAATTCAATGCACTACATGGTGGAATTTATCGTCTACTTTTGTATATTTATGTCATTTTGATAGGGGAAAGAAGGTAGGAGATGAAAACAGGTGATTTCGAGTAAGTTCAAATTTGATTAGTTATAACAAACAAAATATAGATAGAAAATTAGTTTAATTTTTTTTGCACTAGCTATACATGTCATCTAAAACATATTATGAAATTGGTGGAAAAAACATTTTTTTACTTATAATTTTCTAGTGGGAAGTAGACCCCTTGATTTGTAGTATTTTTCAGCAAACAAAAAATAGAATTTCAAAATAAGAAAAAGCATATCAATTATTGATTAAGTTTTTAAAAAAAAATTATAGGCATAAACTTCATCCAGCTTTACATATTTCATCAAGGTATATCATCTTCAAATTTTCAACAAAAATATCACTTTTATGCCCTTGAAGTTGAATATTTTTGTTGTTGCTAGCATTTTCCTTTATAAAAATGTGACATATTATTGTGCTTTTACCCTTCAAGTATAATCAAAAGGGTACTCATAACCAGTTATTATATTTCTCCAAAATATAACCATAAGGGAACTTAAACTTAAAAGAAAAATATATCCTACATTACCTCAACTCCCTAAACCCCTACACATGTGATGAGCTCCTCACTATGAGATTCAACCTCAATCTAATTCCCTCCACCAAAAATACATAATACATACACACTTATATGTGTTGGACTTCTCTAATGGTTCAATAACTAGGTTCACAAAATCGTAACTTAGGGACTGGTTATCTATACTAAGAAATTATTTCCTCATCACAAATACTTATTTATATATCAACCGAGGATGTCAAACCTAAAATGGTGCAAAACTGTATGTGCATTGGCAACTAACTGAAGTTACACCTACTTTAGATTGAAATTAAATGACTCCTGGATAGTATAGTGCTAGAAAGGAAATAACATAAACATTAAACATGCATCAACAAATAATCTTAATAAAATAATTAATCAACAACACAATCCTTGGAAACTAGACTGAGGACTACGCTTTTCTACTTTTTCTACAAGAACATTCACATAATCAAAATCTAGTGGCTATAGGAATAGAGAACTGTTAGGACTAATATAACTACTAAACATAAAATCACTTAATTAAATAAAATTGATGGGATTCTCCCAGTAGGACCCCTTGAGTGAGTCTCCTAGAGTTGAACTCAAATATAATGAATTAAAGAAACATTTTATTCAAGATAAACTTGGTCGCTACATAACATCGTAACAATAAATAAGATTATATTTTAGTAAACTAGTAACAAGATTACACCATTTAAAATTTCTAGCCTCTAAGAGTAACAACTGAGACTTATTTATAGAAGGAAATCCTAACTACTCTTAACTAATTGATCGATCCACTCCCAACATGCTAGGAGGATCCACTTTATTGAAATCATGAAAAAGGGGGGAAGTTGTGCATAGGAAAGACCAAGTCAACTCAATCCCACTTTAGAGAAGTTTTAGCACAACAAACCCTCCTATATTTATTCAACTAACAGACATAAACATTAAAGGTGGATTTATTACTTCCACAAGATCTAGAAGTCTTCAATTCTTTGACTCTTTCAATACAGAGTTGGGTAAAAGTACAAAGGTGTGTCACACTTTAGAACAACTTATCAACACAACTAAATATAAGTATTTTTAATCAAGAATTAGTTTTAGTCAAACATATGGTCTAGCTAGATTTATTTTAGCTAAGTTAGATATGTGTCTCAAAGTTTCTGATTGGAAGTGTTTATTGAATGAATATTTTAGACAACTTTGGGTCCAACTACAAAAAAAATTATTATAGAAAAGTGATGTTTTAACAACTCTTACTTCTTTTAATGATATTTAAAAAAAATATAAAATACCCTTTTGTAGATCGATTTGTGAACTTTTCTAAAACTATATCTTTATAATTATTTAATTACATTTTATGGTCTATATTTACTTTTTACTAAAGGTAGTCATCACCACAAAAATATATGGTTGATTATCTTGTCATTGAAAACCATAAAATGTATTTTAAACTTTTGAGAAAACTATGATAGTAGAGGAAAGAATATATATAAAAAAGGTACAATTTATTTCTAGTTTGGATGAATAGTTAATACAAACGGTGATGTGGAATGGAAAAAGATATATTTGAGTACACATAATTTTTTTCTTCTATATTTAAATACATATTTATACTAGCAGTCACTTGCTTTTGTGCATGCAACAATGAGCCGATAGGAAATTTTATTCTTACCTACAAAATTATATGCCACATGAAAAATAAATTGTGAATTTGGATTGGTGGAAAATGTTATAATGTATACTTTCATTTCATTTTTCATTTTGTTTCTATGTACATAATTAAAACATTTTGTGTATAGCTTCCACTATAGAATGCCTCATGACATAATAAATGACACTAAATTTTAGTTTTGCAAACTATAATGGCTCATTTAGTTCTTGGTATTAACCTGTAATAGTCATTATTCAATGCGAGAATTAATTAATTCACCGTTTGTGGCCATTTTTTGAATTCCCGAATAGAAAAATTAATCCCCATTTTTGGGCCAATCCTTGGATTAATTAATTCCAAAGAAAACCTGGAATTCATTTTTTATTCCAGAATAAGCTTTTCATTGATTTGAAATTACAACAAAATGTATAAGTCGTCGGGTATGTGCATGAACAGTTAAGGGATTATAATCTTATTTTTTAATAATATTTTTTTTTTTATAATTATTTTTTTACAATTTTTTTTATAATCTTATTTTTTTTAAGTTAATACATATTTTAATTTAAAAATACATATATGTTTTAATTAAAAAACTAGCAACAAAAATGATAAGTTCAAAAATTAAAATTTGTAAGAAAATATTTTGTTTTATAATTATAATTTTTTAATAAGTTAAAAATACATATTGTTCAAATTAATTATAAAAAATAAAAAATAATGCTTATTCCAATTCCACATTATGGGATCCAAACGCAGAATAGATTATTCCAACTTTCATTTTTAGGATTAATTAATCCAAGAATAGGTCATTATTCTAGAATAGGGCTATTCTCGATAAATTAATTCCATGCACCAAATGGGCCCTAAGAGCAATGAATGGAGTGAGGTATAAATTTTGAAACTATAAGATATACCTCGATTTAAATGCAAGTATAGTAGTTATAGAGTTTATATTTTTTTTTATAAGATAGAATATAAAACAAATTCACTCAAGAAGAAATGAGAAATATGTTGAAAAGAAAAAGTGAAATGTCTCTAGTAAATCACTAACCAATAACTAACATGTGTAGTTTACAAAGAGGTTATAAAAATACTTAATCCGTCTTTAGAACAATCATTATTACACTACAAGTTTTGAAACAAAATATTCCAAATGACAGAAAATAAAAGGGAAAATGATACTATAAATTTTAAACTTTAATGCTTTCAATCAATAATGAAAGAGACATGTTTCTATCATATATAGTTTTAAAATTAAAATTTATTTCTTATTGTCATAATATACAACCAACAAAATTAATTTTAAAAAATCAACTTTAAAATTTAATATTATTTATTAATTTATTTTAACTCTATTATATTATAAATTATTGTGAAGATATAAATCTTAAGAACTAAGATTATTATTTTTAATTAAACTCTTTTATAAAAGATTTTCTTTTCTATTGGGAAGATTTTGTGTCTATTATAAATTAAAAATATACTTCAAAATCTTGATTTATTTATCTTGTTCAAATATTTCATCATGTAACAAAATCAAAAAAATATATATTTTTCATCTTACATTTAATTCTATAAAATATTTAAATAAAATAAAAAAATCACATTACAAAATCACTTTCTATATTTTAAATTATATGTTCTATTAAAGATATATTATTAGTATATTTTAAAAACCTTAAAGATATATTATGTATAATGTAGGTCTTAGTACAATTTAACTAACTAAAACATATAGATTATCATTCTAATTTTATAAAAAATAATCTAAATACAACAAAAATGTAGATATGGGAGATTTGGAGATGGGAGATCCATTAGATTCTGGAATGACCATCAGATTCAAAACAACCCTAATATTGGTAGCAGATTCAACCCTCTCATGGACTACCTTAAGCCTGTCCTTGGCAACAGAACGTCCAACTACATCGCTTGAGGGAATTGGGAAGCTATTTCCAATCTTGTCAGAGATAGACCAGATATTCAATGCATGGCTAATGAGCTAATGGAAATCTTGAGAAATGTCAAAATCCCAGGAATTGGTGGCCAAGATTCCATCATCTGGGCCCCTACCCAAGAAGGTACCTTCTTGGTCAAGACTGCTTACAGCTTGCTTTTGAAGGAAAAGAATAATCTGGGGGATTGGGCAGAAGGTGTGGATCCCTCAGCTCATGCCGAAAATCAACTTCTTCTGGTGGACCCTTATGCATGGTAAAGTATTAACCCAGGATAACCTTATAAAATGAGGCTTCTCCATGGCTAGAGGGTGCATCCTATGCAAGGAGGAGGAAACGGTGAATCACATGTTCATACACTGTGATTATGCTGCCAACATTTGGCAGGAAGTCATTGGCAAATTTTTGAATCTTGTGGGCTCTAGGTAATGATGTCCACTAGTTCACAAACTGGAGATCCCCCTCTGATCATCCCCTCCTCTAGCTCCTATGGCGGATGCTACCTCCACACATTTGTTGGACTATTTGGAAGGAAAGGAACAATAGGATATTCAGGGAGGCTAGTTCCCCTCCCCAGACTTGCCTCTATCTTGGGACCAAGCTCCTATGAAAAAATGCCAACATAGCTGAATGGAAATAGACCTCAGCACCCCCCTCTACCTAGGAAATCAAAATGGCTGATAAATGGAACCTTTTGACTGGATTCTTGAAGTTTGACAACTCCAAGTTGATAGCTAGAAAGTCTACCAGATGGGTTGCCCCTCACAGAGGTTGGACCAAATTAAATTTTGATGGGATGGCTAATAATCTCACCTAGGGTGGGGGAGGTGTGCTAAGAGACAACAATGGCACTTGCCTCTTGGCTTATGTGGGGCCACTCAATAATTGCACTGTCGATCAAGCTGAGGGTATGGCTCTTTTATGGGGAATTAAATTTTCCATCCAAATGAACATTAGACTACTAGTAATTGAGGGGGACTCCAAAGTGGTGGTGGAGGCTATCAAAAGAAGAGCTAGTGCGGGATGGCATGTTAACACCATTATTTTGGAAATCAAGGAGCTTCTCAATAATCTCTAATGCATGACTATATCTCACATGTACAAAGAGGGAAATACGGTGGTAGATTCGATGGCTAGTATTGATCTTAAGAAAACCAGGCTAAGAAATTGGAAGGAGATCAGTGAGCTACCTAGGGTGACTCAACAACTGATCGGGGGGAAATGATACCACCAATATTTAAAATATGCCAAATTGTCAACCTTGCCAAAGGCCCCACCTTGATTATGTGTTGGTGTAAGGTGATGATTTTTGTGATTATGAATAAGTATGCCAAAAATCCCAGAAAGGATCATAAGTGCCTTTCATGTGAATAGGAGTGGAAAGATAGATGCCTACAACAATAGGTTTTTTTGGTTAATAAGGATACTAAGTGCAGCTCTAGTGTAACTGCTAATTATTATGCTTGGAGATTAGATGGATTTTGCCTTACAGAGTATCACTCCCCAAAAACCACCCAAGGCCAACTTTTTGAGTATATTTTTCTCTTGAAACGGCTAATTCAAAATAGCCAATTTTATGCTCTAACTCACAAAGCTCAGCCCTCCAATTCTCAAGATAATCTCAGGACAAGGAGACTACTGACATCTAAGGAAATAGCTTACGCATTGCACCAGATAAGATTGATGAGGTGTTAACCTCCAACGCTTTGGTGACCCACTACTATAAAGAAATCTGTATCTAGGGTTTCATAGAGCACATGAAGGGGGGACATGATGAGAAATTATACAAGTAGTTCATCTCATCCTTGAACAATAGGAAAGTTTCTGTTGGTGGAATTCATTTCCAGATTAATGAGGAAGTTATTACTAAGGCGACGGGGCTTTCCTTTGAAGGAAGGAAGCACAAAAAAACCAGTAGGATGCCAGACCCTACCAGCCTCAACCAATTCTTTAGGGAGGGGGAGAAACATGTGAAGAAGTTTGGAGGTTTCAATCGCAAGGAGCTCCCAGAGTTCTGGCCCAAACTGTGCCCCATTGTGATGAATTATTTCACCCTAGAAGGTAAATTTATGGTGTTTTACTATTACCATTTACCTTTTCTCAATCATATCAGGTATAGGGATCTCATTTCCATTCCCTTTTACCTCCTACATTCTATTGAAAGCAATATTTTGGATATTAAGGAAAACCCTAAAAAACCAATTCCTATTCTCTATCAAGGGCTCATGCTCTATCTTTATAACTTTCATAAGGCCATCTGCCCTCTGCCCCAACCTCCCCCTGTTATTCAAGAAGTCACCCAAGAGGATTCCCCTTTAAAAATTGAAAATCCCACTCAATCCACCTCCCACTCTATCCAAGAAATTTTGGAAACGGACCTTGTTCCCAAAGATGAGAAAAGCCACAAAAGATACATAAAAAACCCTTTCAAAAGGGTGGAGGAGTTTGATGAATCCCATGTCTTTGAGTCCTTAGAAATTAAAAATTTGAAGGACACTGATAGTACCCCTGAGACCGAATGAAACCCAAAAAATGGAGGATTCTGGATACCCAGGTCAAGTTGGAGGTTGATTTGGGGGGCTATGTTTGCCACCGGTCTAACAAAATTGCTAAGGAGAAGTGCGAAACCAGAATCAGGGAAACAACTTCAAAGAAGAAGTCCCTGTCAGAAAAAGAATCCCATACCACTGAGTCAATTGAAGGCTCTTCTAATGGTCACCTGAGTTCAGACAGGATTGGTTCTACTCCCCCTCTTAACCCTTAGCAAACCATGGAGATTCCTCGATCACTACCCTGCCTTCGGCCTCCCCTCATGATCTCCAAGCAAGTCCCCCCCTACCAAGCACAACTTTGTGTCTCTGGATGGCAATGATAGGTTCAAGGGCTCCCTCAAGCTAAAATTCTCAAATTTGGACAAGGAGATAGCTAGCCTCAAATAGGACATACAGGAACTCAAAAACCACATTATGGTTACTAACAAGTTTTCTCTCAAGGTCATGCATGCTTTGGTTGTAACCCTCTACACTATGCAGGAAAAGTTGGTTGGTGGAAAATTGGAGGCAATTTTAAAACAATAAAGACCTCTTTTTGTTCCTGCAGGAAGAGTGGGCCATGACCCTGATGTCTAAACATCTGGGTGGGAGATCTTACCTGTTGCTGCAGACATGAGGTTTTTATTTTTGATTGGGCATGATGGCCCTAAGTTCTCTATGTTGCTTTCTTGTTTTATGGTTAATCCTTCTAGTTCGTGGTCTAGCCCTGCATGGCATGATACTATTAATTTAATTCCTGCTACTTGCTTAAGATACTTTGGTTTGATTTTTTTGAAAAGAACTATCCTGTTTATTTTTTTATAGAGGCAAACTAGACATTGGTCTTTCTGCTATTAAATTCCTGATGAAATGTCCTAGACTAGTACTATTAATATACTTCTAGTCCTCTGTACCTGGGCTAGCACCCTCTTGCTGCTTTTATCTATCAAAAACAAAAATGTAGATATGATGTAATTTTTCTATTATTTACATATAAATATAGATATGATGTAATATTTCTATTAAAATCAGTACAAATTCTAAAATTAAACTAAATTTTATTTGTTTTATAATTTTAATATTTTTGAAAATGTCAATTATTTTAAAACTTTTGCAACTTAAAATATATTTTGTAAAGTAAAAATTATATTTTTATTAAAGGGTGTTCAAGGATGATGGAATTATGTAATATAATTTGTTAAAAAAGTAGAGAGGAATCTTTAGAGCTCTGATTCATTTGGTTTATTAAACATTCACATTTTGCTACTTTCCTTCATCTTCATGTACAAGGTAGGGTGAACCCACAATAGCGGGTTACACTTTTTAGCCTAAACGGACAGTGAACTCTACATTTTGAGAAAAACTTTTAGATTCAGATGCATATTTCCGTTGAACCGCTTGAAATCAGAGGATGAAGTAAATTAGAGTCTTTTAAGATTTTCTATCTAGATTCTAAATATATTATTTTTTAATTTATTTGAATACTTTTTTCTTTCTCCCACGAAACTTGTATGGTGCTGAAAACATCATTTTCAAATAGTAACACTATTTTCATACAGCATAACCTTTTTTGTAAAATAGATATGGATGCGATTTTTTTTAATTTAGTTTTGTAACATCCATATGGAGGGCATGCAATTGGTTTGATGATATTATCACTATTATTGCATATTTTATTAACATTTCAAGTTGACTAAACCAAAATTTTGACCTGCCTTGACTACATAGCTTATAACTTATTGTGTATTTATTGAATTTCTAGTATTTTTTTTTTAATAGAAAGTAGACTTGAATATGGAGGGCACTACTATTTTTCAAAAAAAAATTCCTTGTTTTACTATTTTTCATTGAACATCAAACTCAGAGGTTTATATTTGATAAAAAAACCTACATTCATTTAACGTCAAAAACCATACACATAATAAATTTAAAAATAGTCAAATATATAATCGTTAGAAAGCTAGTTTTGAGTACTTGTTGTATGCAAAAGGATGTCTTCTTATTCATCCATTTGATTAGTGCGCTTGAGGCCCAAAGCCACGAAATTCTCAAAATTTCTTGAAAACTTGAAACCATGTCCCATTTTAGGCACTTTCGATAGAAAGTACTTTCTATCGAAAGTATTGAATTTCGATAGAAAGTACTTTCTATCGAAAGTATTGAATTTCGATAGAAATTACTTTGCCCAAAAATACAAAATATAGTCATTAATAAGAGACTTTCGATCAAAATTCATCTAGTTTCAATCAAAACTATTTACACCAAAAAAAACTTAATTTAGGACTTTCGGTCGAAAGTCAAGTACTAAGGACTTTCGATCGAAAGTCCTTTATTAACTTTCTTTTGAAAGTAACAAAAGACTTTCGATCGAAAGTCAATTTTGATTGAAAGTATCTTGCATAAGAACTTTCGATCGTAAGTTTTGTACTTACGATTGAAAGTACGTCTTGGTTTCTATCAAAAGTGAGTAAGGTGTTTTGGGCCGAATTCACTTTTCAGGTCAAATTCGTTCCTCCGAAAAAGTGTAACCCACTATTGTGGGTTCACCCGACATTCAATTTCAATGATTTATTTTCCTATCAATGCTTTATCCATATCATAAACCCACTATTCCAATTATTTATTATAATAATAATAAAAATTAAAGAAAATCAAATTTTAAAATAAGTTAAGTCTCTCAAATGAGCTAGATAAAACATAATAGAAATTTGACAATCCAACAAATCCACCATATGCAAATGCCTCAATTATTCATAACTATTCAGATACTTTGGACAAATGGCACAATGATACTTAAAATGTAAAATAGTGTACAATATGATCCACTCCTTAAGCACTTCAAAGCTCACTTTGATGGTATGAAAAGGGCTATGCCTTCTATAGTAGATTGTGAAAAATGATTCAAAGAAGCTTGCAATGTATATCTTAACTAACATAAATTTAAGTTTTCCCTACAAGTTAACATAAATGATGCATGCAAAAACATTGTTGAATGGAAGGAGATATATTTGATAGTCAATTACTCAACAAAAGGCCGTTTTTCCAAAGGAGGGATTCATACAATACATAAATAATGGTTAGATGCCATGAAATTAACATAGATGGCCTAGTGATACAGAGAGTTGTAGAGGTGGATAGGAGAAAAAGTCATAGAAAATAAACAAAATTGTCAAAGGAATGAGATATACAACATAGATGGTTCATGCTTGCAGATCTCTCAATAATGCACAATAATGAAAAAAATATGAAATTGTTGCAAACTTAGTTGATCATAAACCATAACCCAATAAATAAAAAACCAGAAAATCATAGTTTCAAAAATGCAAATCATTTTTTGATAAACCTAGTTTTATCCTCTCTAAAATGTTAAAAAATTATAAGAAATAGAGGGCATTGAACACAATAAATGATTACTCTATACCTAGATTTTTTCTATTTGTTTCAAAAAAATTTGTTCCTGCAGAGTAATCAAACTAGACGAACTTTCTATTCCACTTTGAATGAAATATTTTTTTAAATAAATGAAACCCAAACAAAAGCCATCAAATTAGGAGGTAGAAAATATCTAGATTGGAGTCAAAATTAGAAACACAAAGGATAGGTGCGAGAATTAGAAACTGGGCAATGAAAATCCATAAAACAAAACAAGCAAGATTCATTATTGGAAAAACCTATAAGAAAATTAAAAAATAGGGAAGAATTGACAACTTCTTGGCCAAAAACTACAAATTCCAAGAGCAGAGCCCCCACACAAAGCCTATCAGCTTAAAAATGGTGAAAATAGATATGCATTGATGCAGGAGCATCCTGGGTGTAAGAGCAATCTTGCATCACCCAAAAAAAAAAGTATTTCTATTTTTATATTCAATAAGGGCTATTTTGTGCAGAGCTGCTATTTATGGAAAGTTACTATTTTTGGTAATTTTTGTATGTGCTTAGAATGATCTGATTTCTTTCTTGGAGGTTCATTTTGGTCATATAAGTCTGCCAGTAAAGTTTCATTGCCAGATCAAGTGTATATTGGAAGATATTGAAGATTTTCGGTATTGGCAGCAGGGTACAAAAACTTTGAACTCAGTTTTGAAG
>BSBK01013695.1:0-75592 GCA_027943335.1 Chamaecyparis obtusa | reverse complement strand
TGTACATACATATATATACATATATATATCTATATATGTACATACATATATATACATATATATATATATATATACATATATATATATATATACATATATATATATCTATATACATATGTATATATATACATATATGTATATAGATATATATGTATATATATAGATATATGTATATATATACATATATATGTATATATATACATATATATGTATATATATACATATATATATATATATGTATATATATACATATATATATATACATGTATATATATATATATGTATATATATATACATATATGTATATATATATATATATATATATATATGTATATATATATATATATATATGTATGTATATATATATATATGTATGTATATATATATATATGTATGTATATATATATATATGTATGTATATATATATATATATGTATATATATATATATATATATATATATATATATATATATATATATGTATATGTATATATATATGTGTGTGTGTGTGTGTATATATATATATGTATATATGTTATATGTGATTATAATTTTATAATATTATTTATGGTGTATATATTTTGCTTTGGGTAAAGTATTGCATTATTAATAATTAAATATTAAATAATGTGAGGTATAGTATTCTCAATTGCTAATTATTAATTATGTAGATAGGTTATATATATATATATATATATATATATATATATATATATATATATATAGACACACACACACACACATATATATAACATTTTTATTCTATGTCACATACTAAATATGTGTATGAATGAATATAAAAGTATTTATTAATTTATATTTGAGTAAGAAATGATTGTGAGTTTATAATAATATTATACTATTTATTAATGTCCTTTAGTTAAGAGTTAGTTGGAGGTTGGTTACCTTTGGGAAACCTATTTATATGGAATCTCTTTTTCTTCTGAGGGGGAGGGGGGCTGAAATATTGAGGAGATCTTGGTTCTATTCATGGAGATTTTTGGAGAAGAACTTATGATTTGAGAGAGAGGGTTTGTGAGCGTAATTCTTTAAGGATATTTAAATTTCTTTGTTTTGGGGAGAGAGTCATATATGAGAGTATCAAGGGTTGAAAGACGGATTTGTTGATGTGTAATTATTTTTTATTTTTCCATAAATATTTCTGAAAGTGGAGGGGGTTTGAATGTTGCATCTCAAGTTGAATTTGTTTCCTCTCTTTGTCTCCTTCCTCCTTCTTCGATTGAATCTTCGTAGGACTTTAGGTATGGATTGAATTTATTGATTTTAATATTTATCTGATATAATATGGATAAATTTATATATTATCATGATTCATTATATATGTACTTTCCATTCCTATATTTATTTAAAAGTTTTAAGTTTTTTTTGTGAAAATTGCTATGTGTTTCCCTAGCAATCCATTTTTGGATATCTATTATTTTAATAATCTAAATTGAGTCCATAGTTCTTCTTGACTAATTTTATGCAAGGTAAATTAAAAGATATCAAATGGTTATTTCTCTGATTTCCTTTCTAAGGTTGAATTAATTCCCTATTATGTACATTTTAGCAGACTAAACCTGTCCATTCTGGGTTCTGATTTTATAGTCAATTTTATCTGAATGGTACAGATTGTAGAAGTTATTTAAAGACCTGAATTTGATATTATACATGGCACTATGTCTTATATTTTATTTCCCATTGGTTTGGTGTATTTTTATTATGCTTTGTTAAAGTTACAATAATTTTAGTGAAAGCAGATTTGAACCCTAACTACAGTTTTATGTTTTAGAACAAAAGCCATAACTTTTTTTTCCCACCGTTGGATCTTTATAAAAGCTCTATATAATGTCTATAATGATGTTTTATGGATTCTCACCGAAGAGATTATATTCATTTATGGTTTTTTGGAAGTTATGGATTATTGTTTATTGATGACTATTCTTGGTATTTAACCATTGTTTGAAATAAATGAATTTTAGAAGTTATCAAGTGCTAGAGGTTGGTAGGTCACCAGAGGATTTTAGGGTCTTATTGTTGATTATTTTGGACCTTTATTATACTAAATATGGTTATTATGTCATGTTGGTTCATTTTGATTCCTTCTTATGTTCTTTAAATTCAATTTGGATGATAGATTAGAGTTTAGGGCTGTCTAGTGGATTAGGACAACCAGTGATAACCTAAACCTAATAAAATGGTAATATGATGCTTTAAAGGAATTATTTATGATTTTATGTAATCTTTTTGGCGTATTTATGATTTTGCATTTATATCCAATAATCTAGGTACACTGGATGAGTGGCTCAAAGTGGGTGTCAAGGCACAAAGTGGCTGCCAAGAGGATCCCATTGGTGAGTTTCTCAATCAAGTGAAAACATTAATAAAATTAACTGGGAAGGGGGGATAAACATACAAAATAAGATAATTATGGTTGGTTAGCATATGCTTGTTGGAGTACTGGGGTCCATGTGACTGCTAGGAATGATCCCAGTGAGGGGGTACCAGAGTCCATGAATATGACCACTAGGAATGATCCTAGTGAGGGGTTACCGGGGTCTATGACAGATAGGAATGATCCCAAAAAAAAGGCTATGCGATGAAACTCACCTATCTTGTACTCTAGAGATCCTTCTTGATTTGTGATGCCTCTGGTAGTCCTATCTAATTTGTTATTCTTGTGATTTGTGTTTGTTTTCTGGGAAGGTTGTAAGCTACCTTAGGTCTTCCTTAGTTGTTACCTCTTGCATAGGCCTTGGTTTCTACCTCCTAGCTTGGGGGAGTGGGCCTGTTGGTTCCACATGGTTGGGTGGTTAATCTATATTATATTGAGGTTTTGTTCGTGGTCTCTTGGATGATCCTTGCACATGTTCCTTTCTAGATTCGCAATTGAAGATTTTATATTGTATATTGTATCATGTTGAGATATAATGATCTATATGTATGCTATCTCTATTTGAGCATTAAGTATTGTCATTAGTATCAAACAAGTTCATTCAATAAAGGTTAGAATAAGGAGTTAAAAAAATTAGTTGGTTGAACTTACAAAGCCTTCACACCGAGCAGATACAAGGCCTAATATAAATATATTAGAATACAGGTTTAACCAAGCATATCTACCGAGCGTTAGGAATTACCGAGTACCAAGCTAGTGATAACCGAGTATTCTACACACTGAGCATCAGTTATTCATTGAACAATGAATGCAGTGATTACTGAATTATTTAGGAAAAAACATAGTAATCAATAATGACACATATCTCTATGCAAATAGTTTACACATATCTATAAATAGTTTACCAAGATCAAGGCACATTTAATATGGATGTAATCATTTAATTTTGTGATGATTCCTATGTAACAGTTAGATCTAGGTTATTTTTGTACACCATTGATCTTAGGTTTCCTAAGATGTTGTAACACTAATTAGGTTAAATCAGTTTGATATATAATTATAAAGGATGTCATTTTATAATAATGATCATGGAGCAATAGCCGCACACTAGACATCGGAGATCAAACAAGGGTTTACATGACAAAGAGTTATATTAGAGATAGTATCAGTTTATCAGAAACATACAAGGCTACCAAGCATTACAAAAGGTTATATTCTACACATTGAGGTGATATGTATTTGATATTTCATAGATCTGATTCAGACAAGCATACGTTGTCATTTACATATATTCTACTATTATCAATTTAACCATTGTAGCATATTTAAATCTCTTAATAGAGCATACTTAACCATCTTATGTAAATATCTTAACTGAGTGCACACTTTATTTGTGTTACTAAAATCCTTTAACAAGGTAGATCTAGTTGATATTATGTTACTCCTAATAGGATAAGATCATCAAAAGTGATCACAATTGTAGCCTTAACCGACATACTTTATTTACTGTAGTAGTGAAGAATTTGTGGGTGTCATCCCCACCACAGGTTTTACCTTCTAACAAGGTTTTCTGCGTAACCAAAATACTTGAGTCATGAGTTAAGAATTTCATGTATGATTTATTATTTTATTTACATGCACTTTACATTTACAAGTTATTTGAATGTATGTTACAAACAATGGACTCAGTCGGTTAGTTAAGCACTACTATTGTAGATTGTTAATTGTTGAAAGTTTTTGAGGGTACTAATCCACCCCTTCCCTCTCAATACTATATCTTTCCTATCCCAACAATGTATACATGTATCGTAAAGAGTCATATGACATGGAATAATTATGTAATTCTAATTCAAGAAATGTATTAGAGAATGGGTAGTTCTAAGTGAAAGAAAGGGGGAAAGATTATATTATGTGTTGAACATGTTGGCAGCATTAAAAGGAAGTTGTTTATAATACCTTCTCATATCCTTCATATTATTTTATGATGTTCATCTATTACGAAAATTATCTTAGATATAGTTATGTGTTGATGCACCTAGTAAAGTATTTATTATCTCTTAATGAAAGTAATTATTGTGAAATGATAGATTAATAATTAAAATTATAAAAAAATGAATAGGTATGAATAAATAAAATAAGTTAGTAACTTTATTTTAATTTTCAATAGTTGGTTTATATTTACTTCGTGCATAAAGTGAGTATGGTTTAACGAAGTACATAAGATAATGCTTACCTTAATGAATATGAACCTTTTCCTTAAATTATTAGAGAAAAGTGATATAGACGATAGTAGATGTTATGAAATCAATGTGGAATTAATGATATGAGGAATAATGTTGTTAGAGTGATTAACTTATGTTTAATGAAAGAAACGAGTTAGGAACATTTACCTTGGTGCATTAAAATTAACATAGATGAATAAAGCTTGTAATTTGATGAACAACTCATGAATGCAAATAGGTTACGCCGTTAGGGAACCTGTGAGGAATTAGGATGATTACATCTTGCATTCAAGTGTATAAACAAGTGCATAATTACATTTTATAAATATGAAGTAATGATGAGTATTGTTCTAGCTAACAAAGAAAAAAAAATACTTGCATCTTGAGAGGTTTTATGTCCTGTCTTCTTGGGTTCCCTAGCGGGGGCATTACATCTGATATTAGAGCCCTAGGTTGGCACATTGGGAACTCTGGGACACATAGTTGGCCTATACATAACACTTAAATATTTTTAGTTACTTCTTCAAATGTTTTCCTTATGTTAGTGAACTTTATTACTAGACATGAAAGCTATGTTTTATGTATTCCTACTATATTGTTTTACATGAGTACACCTATTCTTCAAGAAATAATTTGTATAATCAAATTACTTATGTTCAAGTTTTTCATTCTAGGATCCATGGGGTTCAACTAGATGTCTTTATAAAATGTTAATGAATTCTTGAATCTACTTGGGTGTCATCTTCTTACTGTAATCATATTCCTAGAAAATCTCAAAAGTAGTAGGGTAAGTTGTTGTATAGTTAATCTTATCTCCTAATCCTATCATGTTATCATATATGCTTACCGAAATAGTTTCCAAGTTTATTTGAAATGTTGTATACTCTACTTTCCTATAAATGCAAGTTGACTTCATGATTTGTTATGTCTAACTATTTATACTAGTTAATGTGAATTTACAAGTTAGAATTGAAGTGTTTTGTATTTCTAACAGGAAGTAAGACATGATTATAGTGGTTAGTTTCATCAAATAACTCAACATAAGAATTAAATTACCACAACTAGCAATCTAAATGGACAAGATTAATTCAAGTGAGCAATCAAGGCAAAATCAATGCAATAAAATAAAATCAAGCTAAAATCAAAGCAAAATTCTAATCAAGCCATAATTCAAATTTAATTGAAAATCAAAAGCCATAAAATCAATTTAAATCAAATAAATCAATTAATTGTGCAATTAATCTAATTAATTGCATAGTTCATTTAAATCAAATCAACCCATTCAAGAGGTACACATGGCTAAACATATTAATTAAATTCAATTAATTAAATCCTATTTTCCCTCAACCACCAAATGGGAGGAAAATGCATCAACAAATAGGATTCGAGGACCAAGCTCACATGGATCAAGCTCACATCGAATCTCCATCACACATAAGGAGAAAGAATCTTGTCCACCCATTTTGTCCTCTTGTCCCAAGCTTTGAGGACAAAATATTTAAATGGTCTCCAAAGGTGGAACCATGGACCTAAGCCTAATCCAACCATGATCAAATCAACTTCACCCCTACCCTTGCCAAAATCTATAAAAGCAAGGCATAATTCAAGAACAAATCATCCACAAATATGAAAATAACACAAGACCTCTTGCAATTTATAGCTAGAAAGGAAAATATAGAGCTAATTAGGCATTAACTTCATTTGGAATTGAATCTTTTAGCTTGTTTATCATACTTTCTCATATTAGGGCTGTCACTAGTGGAAGCTTGCTGAGGGCTTTGCACTAGCAATCCTAATTAGAGAGCCATATAGTGCTCAATTGTCTTTAATTTTTCTTAATTAGATTGTTATTTGTGGTAATTTAGTTGTTATTTTGAGTTATTGATGATAATAACCCTATGAAGGTAATAATCCAAGTACACAAAATGATGCCCAACGTGGGGCCCTAGGCCTCACTAATTTTTAAATTCTGAGAAATTGATTTTTTCTAGTATATCTTTCTATTATTCTTTGTTTTGCAGGTTTTTCAGCACTTTTACCAGTTTCTACAGTGCGTACAACTATTCCTGTAGCGCGTACAAGGTCTAAAACAACACTTCTACAATAAAGTTATGCGCCTTTGCACAGGCTTTCAGTGTGATGAATCCTTCTATCTTCTTGTCTAACATTCTTTCAACGTGTGTGCCTTGACTCTGGAGCGCTTTCAAATTTTCTGCTGCGTGTTTGAGTATTTCTTTTAACACCTTTGCTTATTAAAGCAACACATCTAATTTATGTTTCTACGCTTTTAAGTTGTTCCTATAGTGCATTTAAAAGTTTTAACAATGCTTTCAATCATTTCAACAATGCATTTAATAGATTTTGCTGCGCATTTGATTAAATTGCAAATTTCCAGAATCTAACATTCAGAAAATGATTTGTCTATGTCTGCAGGATGACTTGTCATTAAAAATTCAAAAAGCCGGAGACCAGATTCAATAGTGAAGGAAAAGCATTGGCTAAAAAGATCAATGAGGAGAACATAGCAAATATCAAGCTGGTTTTGGAGAACTCACAACAAGAAACTGAGGTATATGAAAAATATTTGAAGATTGTAGAAGCCTACAAATTTAAATTTGCCTCATTAAATTGGATTTACTTGCCTTAATCAATTTGATTTAAATTTGATAACTAAGCTTAGATTTCAATTTTATTCTTGTATTTCTTCATTTTTCTTGTTTGTGTTGACTAACTTGTTGGAGGAGAGGCAAAAAGGAAGGACCAATCACCACCAGGTGAGTCTAAATCATAGAAAAATCATCAAAAATGCCCCTAGCCTTTACTAGCTTCGATTGAAGTTAAGCCTAAAATTGGTCAATTTTTCTTTAAATTGTGGCCTTGTGATTTTTGTTCAAATCTAGTAAGTAAATAGCTTAAAGAATAAAATCAAGCACCAAATCAAACAACACCTTGTTTGTGGAAAAGAGTAGAAATACTCAATTCCCATTAGTTAGTGGGTTTTGGAAATTCAACATTGTTAATAGTGTTTGGGAAGCAAGAATAGATAGGGATATGCTCTTCACCTTTTAGTGAATCAAACTCTGAAAACCTATCTCTTAATTCTAATATTTTATCACTTTCAATATGAACATGCTAGATCTTTAGTGGGCTTGCCTCTTGAGATTTGCCTCAACGAGGCTGGTGAGAGGGACAACCCAAAGTGGGATACATTTTCCTTTGCTGCAAAAATCCGACCCACTATAAAATGAAATGCATGCATCCTCAATGGGGTGTGTGACAAAAGGATATTAAGCTTTCAAACTTCCTCGAGTAGTCCTTCGGGATTGTGCAAAACTCCGATATACCGATGGTGGGAAGCCTCCTAATTTTGGGGGATGAAAATTTAATGTCCATTTTGAATGGAATCTTGATTAAATACCTTGTTAAATTAGCAAATCCTACCTTGTAAAGCCATGTTTACGAACCAACTTGTGAACTAGGTAGATTGCTTGAAGTTCTTTTCGTGAAAAACCTGTGATAATGTCCTTCCATATTCAAACACTTTTTATGTAGAGGGTTTTAAAAAAAACAAGTGTATTTGTGATTGCTTTGTTTGAAAAATATGTACAACAAGTAAGAGATATCCATTTTAAAAATTCATCTTATACTTTTAATCTCTATATAAAACAAACAATTACCAAGTTTGGGGAAAACAATTCTAAATCAAACCTTTGTTGAATGCCAGTTTCTACACAATCTCATAGACTCAAACTATCTTTACAAGAAGATGGCACCTGCATTGCAAAAGAGGTCCCCGAATTTGAATCTCAAAACTCTTTCATAAATCATGACCAAGGGGCTAGTCTCCCAAACCTTTTTGAAAAGAGAACTGATCCAATGGATAGAAACTCTGCATTTCACAATTACATCCATGGGGGAAATAATGAAAACATTAATCATGACAATCAAGGGCCTAAAGAAAAACTTGAAGATAAAGCCAATAGGGTAGCTCAAGACATCAAATTTCTTGAAGTCATGGACAAACTAATAGAAAGAGATAGGGAAAGATATTTCCTAAATTTAGCCCAAGCAGGGGTGGAACTTCCACATGATTATGACGTTGATCAACTTAAGAAAGATGATAATCCAATAGGTACAATGAATGAACAATTAAAAATGTTCCAAGAATAAATCGACCTAATGAAGAAGACAACTGAACCTAAGCCATTTTCTATTGAGGCCTTGTGCCCATTTCCTTTCGATAAAAACTTAGTTATGGCACCTTTTCTGATAAATGTGGTCTTCCCAAAATATGACAAATATATTGGTAAATCAGACCCACAAGACCACCTTAGAGAGTTTTGTGCTCTAAGTATCAAATTCATGCATGATACAACTTATCTAATGAGACTTTTTCCAAGAAGTTTAGGAGGCCAAGCCATGGAATGGTTCTCAAAACTTCCACAAGAGATAAAGACATTCGAGGAATTAGCCTCCAAATTCATGACTCATTATTCCTACAACATTTAGCATGAGATCACCATGCTTAACCTATGCAACACTAAACAATGAGATGGTTAATCTTTCCTAGGGTTTCTTCAAAGGTGGAGAACAATTTTCGCAAGATATCCAAGAAGCATATCTGAAAAGGAAAAAATGGAGATATTTATGAATAACCTAAATGTGGAGATGAATTATAGGCTCCAACTTCAATGTCCCCCTACCTTTGAAAATCTTATTGAAAATAGGATAAAAATTGAAGAGGTGTTGGTTAAGAGAGGGGAAATAAAGTTGTTCAAAGATAATAAACCCTATACTAACACTAATAACAATCATAACTTATCTAATTATAACAATAATAAAGGAGTCAACAATCACAATGACAAACCGAGACTATGGTTGAAAAATAATAATAAAAATATTGTGAATGATGGAGTTGTGGAAGCCCACAACTTGAAGGCTACTCCCTTTAATTTTTCGAGCGGGTCAAATCCAACATATAATGTTAACCAAACAACCAAAGCCCTTTACAATAATAACAATCCCAACAACACCAACAACAATGCTAACATAAAAAACAATCCCTTTAATAATTCCAATGTCAATAATCCTAAACCATTCTTTTCCACATATCAAAAGAGAAAATTCACCTTTTTAGGTGAATTGTTGGAAAATGCATTGAGGACTTTGGTGGCTAATAAAATCATTACCTTACCCGAATCGAGGCCATATGAACCCCAAGTCAAGCCCAATTGGTGGAATGATCATTACAACATTTGGGGTCAAATCTTGACGCCAATTTACGACGACACTATAATTTGTGTTTATTTTTTGTGTTTTTTTTTGCAAGTGCCCCTGACGGTGTCATAATAGCGATGATATTGTCATAATTGCGACACCCATTTGGTTATAAACAAAAAAAAAAGAAAAGAAAGTGTCATTTGTAATTTGTAAATTCAAAGAGCTACCGCGAAGATGACACATCACTTTTGCATGGCACGAAGAGGGCATTCCAGTTTGGCATGTGAGAAGAGGTTGGCACCCGCGTGTGGGAAGAGGGCACTGGCACTTGAGGTAGGCATTCAAGCTTTGTCTTCTCATTAAATCAATTTCAGTGGCATTGTTTACATCTTAGCATTTGGAATGCTCAATGACCCGCGAGCTTTGAGAGCTAGGGCATTGTTGCTATTACCTTGAAGGCATTGTGTGAAGTGTTTGATCTCTCTTTATTTGTTTTTCTATTGATATTCACTATGTGCGTACTCCCCGTTTATGATCACTTCATGAGGAAATGTCTTGATGGCTCACAGGCTGCAAGCTAGGGCATGATACATTGTTCATGAGCTCATTGTTTAATATTGGCATTGTTTACATCTTTTCATTTGGAATGCTTGATGACATGCGAGCTTTGAGAGCTAGGGCATTATTGCTATTACCTTCAAGGCATTGTGTGAAGTGTTTGATCTCTCTTTATTTGTTTTGCTATTGATATTCACTATGTGTGTACTCCCCATTTATGATCATTTCATGAGGAAATGCCTTGATGGCTCATGGGCTGCAAGCTAGGGCATGATACATTGTTCAAAAGCTCACTATTTAATATTGGCATTGTTTACATCTTTTCATTTGGAATTCTTGATGACCTGCAAGCTTTGAGCGCTAGAGCATCATTTCTATTACCTTCAAGGCATTGTGTGAAGTGTTTGATCTCTCTTCATTTGTTTTGGTCTTGATATTCACTATGTGGTACTCCCCGTTTATGATAATTTCATGAGGAAATGTCTTGATGGCTCGTGGGTTGCAAGCTAGGGCATCATACATTGTTCATGAGCTCACTGTTTAATATCTGGCCAGGCCATGTAAATGGTACCAGGCCAACCCAATCAGCCCAACAAAATGTGTCATGTTTATCTTTGTCAAATACACTCATTCACCATTTTGTTCTTGTTCTTCACACAAATATTGCATCAAAAGTAATTGTAAACAATGATTCAAAGAAAAAAGAAACAAATACAATAGATCAGACCCCAAAAGAATACAGTTAACTACAATAGCCCATAGTCTCAATGAAATAAATATCGTATAAAACAATATTTAGTCTTAATAAAATCTTATAAAACAACATATATTGTGTGAAGTGTTTGATCTCTCTTTATTTGTTTTGGTGTTGATATTCACTATGTGGTACACCCCTTTTATGATCATTTCATGAGGAAATATCTTGATGGCTTGCAGGCTGCAAGCTAGGGCATCATACATTGTTCATGAGCTCACTATTTAATACTGGCATTGTTTACATCTTTTCATTTGGAATGCTTGATGACTCACAAGCTTTGAGAGCTAGGGCATTGTTTCTATTACCTTCAAGGCATTGTGTGAAGTGTTTGATCTCTCTTTATTTGTTTTGTTGTTGATATTAACTATGTGGTACTCCCCATTTATGATCATTTCATGAGGAAATGTCTTCATGGATTGCAGGTTGCAAGCTAGGGCATCATGCATTGTTTATGAGCGCACTGTTTGAGCACCTCATGTCCATAAATATATACTTCAAAGGAGGAATTATGAAATATAGTTGTAGGTATATATCTCTTCTATAATGATGGAGGAGTGAAAGGTAATGATCAATGAGGTTGCTGTTATTAGATCATACATTAACACATTTACTATTTTGAATTTGAGCTCGGGCATCATGTAATGTTATTGTTGTCATTGCATGCTTGCTGCTGTTGTGCACCATATATTATTTTATACACTATTTATTTCATTGAGACTGTGAGCTTGGTTTTTCTTTCAGAAGTGTATGGCTTGAATATGCACATGCATAATTATAGATGAGGATCAGTAATAGGATGCCATTCATTGCTTAGATATTTCTTATCTAACCCCCATCTCTCTTTTCTTTGCAGGTTCTGGATCACACAGGGGCACACTAGATTCATACCTGGGTAAAAAATTTATCACTTCAGGCAATCTCTGGCACCCTTATTATTTATGTTCATCCTCTTATGTATGCTTGTACTCTTGAATTTTTTTTTGAAAGTTATTTTTCTTGTATAGTATATACAAGTTATTTTTTATCTATATACATGTAATCTTTAGATGCAAAAATTTATTTTCCTTTACATGTATCTTTGCATGAAATGAACATAAATTAAACAAGATCATCTAATAATGCAAACTAGGGTACTATAGTCACTCATCTAGTAATTAGTTCCCCAAACCATTACTAAGGATTGAACATAAGTTTAAGTCCCCAAATCTATTGTTCTATGTGTATAAAATAATATATGGTGCACAACAACAACAAGCATGCAATGGCAGCAATAACATTGCATGATGCCTGAGCTTAAATTCAAAGAAGTAAGTGTATTAATGTATGATCTAATAACAACAACCTCATTGATCATTACCTTTCACTCCTCCATCATTATATAAGAGATAACTACCTACAACTAGGGCATCATGCATTGTTTATGAGCTCACTGTTTGAGCACCTCATGTCCCTATTTGATTGGCTAGTGCTCAAACAGTGAACTCATAAATTGTGACACCCATTTGGTTATAAACAAAAAAAAAGAAAAAGAAAGTGTCATTTTTAATTTGTGAATTCAAAGAGTTGCCACAAAGATGGCACTGCACTTTTGCATGGCGCGAAGAGGGCATTCAAGTTTGGCGTGCCCGAAGAGGCTGACACCATGTGGGAAGAGGGCAGTGACACTTGAGGTAGGCATTTGAGCTTTGTCTATTTGATCATAAACGGGGAGTACCACATAGTGAATATCAACAACAAAACAAATAAATAGAGAGATCAAACACTTCACACAATATATGTTGCTTATAGCTCACAGTCAACTACAATAGCTCACAGTCTCAATGAAATAAATAGTGTATAAAACAATATATGGTGCACAACAGCAGCAAGCATGCAATGATAGCAATAATATTGCATGATGCCCAAGCTCAAATTCAAAATAGTAAGTGTCTTAATGTATGATCTAATAGCAGCAACCTCATTGATCATTACCTTTCACTCCTCCATCATTATAGAAGAGATAATTACCTACAACTAGGGCATCATGCATTATTTATGAGCTCACTATTTGAGCACTACAAAAAGATATCGAGATGATCAAGTGACAAAAAAGGTGCCTCGCAAGGTTCTTCGTCACATCCCCATTATTCTACGTCTGAAATGATTATTTAGGTGCAAGAGCTTGGCATAATTTATGGATTACCATGCATGCGACATGAGTCAAGATGACATTATTTGAATGCTTGTAGATGGTTCATCATTTATGGACATAGAGGAAAAGTGGCCACACTTTAAAGAGGAACCTTGAAATCTCAATCTTTCTCTGGTAGCAGACGGTGTTAATCTGCATGGAGAGATGAGATCCATTTGCTCAGTGTGGCCTTTGTTATAAACAATAACTTTCCTCCATGGATGTCAATAAAGAGGGAGCACATTATGTTGGAAATGATTGTTCTAGGTATCTTATTATTTTATAGTTATCTACATGTAATTATAAGTCTTGGAGTGAAATGGCGACAATAATTATCTGATGTTGTTGTTAATTCAACTAGGTAAGTACCAAGTGAAAGATATGAATGTCTATATTGTGCCTCTTATCAAAGAGTTGTTGGTGTTATGGAATGGTTTCACTATGTATGAAATCTCCCAACCAATTGGACAAAGAGAATTTCAATTCCATACAATGCTTGT
The DNA here is from genome assembly GCA_027943335.1 of Chamaecyparis obtusa. Lineage (NCBI taxonomy): Eukaryota > Viridiplantae > Streptophyta > Pinopsida > Cupressales > Cupressaceae > Chamaecyparis > Chamaecyparis obtusa. Next base: position 61,771 of record BSBK01013695.1, on the reverse strand, counting down.
GTGGACTATTCATGATGCTCTAGGGTTGACACATTTTTGTGGTATGTTATGGTGAGTTCTAGTTGTACGGGATAATTCAAATTTTAAAAATATACATATTTAATCCAATTTTATCGTTATCTTGTAGGTCTTCAAACAAAGGGAAAATTTGCATGTCCAATGTGTGGTCCAAAGATGAAATCTCATCATTCCAAAAGTTTAAGAAAATAAGTGTTTGATGAGTATAGGCAGTTCCTCCCCAGAAATCATAAGTATCGAAGTGTAGAAAGTCATCTTTTCAATGGGAAAGAAGAGACTACATCAAAGCCCCGAAGAATGACACCTCACTTATGGCAGTTTGAATATAATAAAATTCAAGGTAATATCATTCCACGTAATGGTCGATGTTTGAAAATTATATATTTTGATTGTGTTTTGTTGGCTAATTATGTAGTTGATGATCTTGAAGGTCATGAAGGCATCACCGACCAGCTTCTAAAGGGACTAAAATGTTATCCCAGAGAATTTAGTAGGCTGCCCTACTATGAGCATCTACAAATTGTTCATTTGTTTGATACTATGCATATTGGAAAGAATGTAATAGAGACACTGTGGAAAATATTGGACGGAAGCTGTGACAAAGAAAAACTTAGCAAAATTTGTAGTGACATTCATGATTCCAATCATGCAATGAAAAATATCATTGAATCAAATAGCAATGGAGACTGGATTAATGCAAGTGCTCTTCCTTGGTTATTAACAGAGCAACAAAGTAATGCCATAAAAGAAGTGATCCAAAAAATTCAATTTCCTACAGGATTTGCTGCGGATATAAGCAATCTCATATCAAAGAAAAATGATTTTGGGTCAGGGATGAAAACACATGATTGGAATACCTTCATCAAGGTAAGTCATAGTCTTTTGTATTTACAATATATTTGTGTAATTGCATTTAATTTTCATTGTATGAAATGATCAGTTGATAATTGTTGCAGTATTTGCTACCCCTATCTCTCCCAGAGAACTTCAACAATAATATCAAACAAGTGATATATGATCTTAAAAAATACATGAGGTAAGCAGTGATATTTGTTCAATATATCAAATAATAATGTCAAACAAGTAATATATTGTAAAGTCTCGTATTTATATATTTATGTCTTAAATCCCTTGTAGGTGGTTGTCATCTAAAGAAATCCATAAAGAAGATATAAAATATTGGAAAAAAAGAATTTGTTGATTAATGTGTGAAATGCAAAAGTGTTTACCTCCAGCTTTTTTCAATGCACAAGAACACTACCTCATACACCAAGTTGAGGAGATTGAATTGTGTGGACCTGTACATGCTAGGTTAATGTGGATGGTTGAGAGACACTTGAAATTTTTGAAGGGTTTGGTACAAAATAAAGCACGTCCTGAGAGTTCTATGGTTGAGGGATATATGGTATACTAGATGATGGTGTACGTTACTCAATATCTTCCTAATCTTGCAGCAAAGACCCATATAGATTGCATTTGGGATCTCGAATCAATTAAAAAATTTGAAGGGGAGTGCTTGGTGGGCAACGATAGATTTAGAAAACTAAAAGGTAATAAATTATGAGATGTTATTGTAGTAAATTAATTCTTAATCTTCAAAATAAATCCGTTGTAAGTCATCTATTTACTTTTGTATAGCTGCTCAAGAGTGGGATGTAATACATTTGTTTATTGCAAACAATCAAGATTGGATGATGACATGGATTGAACGATGTCAACATGAGGGTCATAGATTAGCATGGAAATCCATGTCTTCATTGGTTAGACAAGCTCATCGCAATGGAGATCCCAATGTTACACAAAAGGAAATAGATTTAGCATATGGTTTAAGAGATCATCAGGTACTTATAAGTTTGTTAATTATTGCAAGTGAAACACCACAAGGCTATGTTTTGCAATGGTTATAAATTTCGCATCAAAAAGTTGGATGACACGAAGAGAACTTGTGATTTTGGGATAAGTTCAGTGTTCCAGGTGACTAATATTTCATCTAGAAATGACTTACATGCTCAAGAGTCACAAAATTGATACTATGGTATTTTGGTTGATATACTTGACTGCGACTTCAATTCCTTCAAATTAGTTCTCTTAGTTGTGAAATGGTACAGACTACAACTCAATAAAAATGATCCTGATAGAACTATTATTGAACATGACAATGGATTTCCAATGATTAATACAAGGTTGTTTGAGCTATTTGGAGAACAGCTCTATGTTCTTCCAAGCCAATGTGAGTAGGTATTTTACTCAGAGGTTCCACATAAACCAGGTTGGTCATTTATTGTTAGACATGATCTAAGATGAAGACCGATAAAGTATAATGTGATGGAAGAAGATACCGAGGAAGATGAAGAAGTGGAAGATGATGTAGAACCAGATCACGATTGAGAGCTATTCAAAGAAGAATATGAAGAAGAAGACAATGATGCTGCTACTGATGAAGATGATGCTGCTGCTAATGTTGCTACTGATGATGATGATGATGATGATGATGATGATGAGGATGATGATGATGATGATGATGATGGTGATGGTGATGATGATGATGATGACAATAGTGGTGGTGATGATGTCATCGATGATGATGATCTTGATGATGAGATGGATGAAGAATAATATCAATGACATGAATGAAATGTACAATTATGCTAGATGGTTGGCATGTTATAATGATTATTTTATATGTACTACTCTTATTCACCTTGTTTTATATGTCCTACTTATATATCTTTGATCTTTTGTTAAGAGAAATTTCATTCTAAAAGAGTGTATTTAATCTCTATATGCTTAAACAACCTCACTAGTTAAGACTGTTCTCATTTGTAGTGGGCATGACAAGAATCAAATCACTTGAAAGACACCAGTATTTAGACATGTAAAAATTAGTGACGTGATTAAGCAAATTACCTTTCTTTACAATTGCATGGTTGTCTTTGGTTTGTCATTTTGTTTTGAATGTCTAGTGATTTAAACCAAAGACTTCGACTTAGCCAAAAAATGTGCAAGTCTACATTAGTATGTTTCTTTTAATTGTAATTATAATTAGTTTGAATGAACAAAATAATGATAATGCAATATTTGTGATAATGCAATATTTGTCAAAATAGCGTCGATGACTTTGATCAATGTGCCTGTGTGTCAATGTGGTGTTGGCCCATGCATGTTGAAGATGTCATGCACAACAAGTAATCCTTGACATCAATTTTGGGTTTGCCCAAATAGGAAAAATGTCTGGATACGTAATTATATTTTATGTTTTAAAATAATGTGACAACTAATCATTTTATGAAGAACTAATGTACATTTGGTATTGTCAGGGAAATACTAGATGTCAATACTTTCGATGGGTAGATAAAATCACATTTACATCTACCCCATCTACACCTATACCTGATGTAGGAAATGAGTGCAACTTGTGCAAGGCTCGAGAGGTAGCTAGTGCCGCCAAGATTGCTTCAATGGTGAAAGCAGAAATCATATTTTTGTGATGCCTTCTTTGTGTAGTTTGTGCACTACTTTTTTGGGACCATATGCGTAAATGTGGTTAACAAAGGGCTATTGTAGATACTAATTTTTTTTTTAGAATTTCTAGTAGATACACATAAAGAACATGCACATAAACATAACAAATGAGAAACATAAATGTAGATATCACAATAGATGACAAACATAAATGTAGGCATCATAATCACAATTTTTTGGAGACACAACATAATTGAATGGTATACCCAGACGATGCAACACAACTATATATCACTCCTTTGGTTCCAAGTTTACACTGCGGTAAACAAAATCCATAGATAAAAAATAAATTTAGAGAGCGGAGGAGAGCGAGAACGACCAAAGTAATACAAGTCCCTATATTATTTTGGTTGTTATCACTGTCCTCCTGCACTCTCTAAATTTATTCTTCATCTTTGGGTTTTGTTTACGCAGTGTAGACATGGAACTGGAGTAGTTGCATTGCATCATTTGGGTATACCACTCAATTATGTTGTGTTTACAAAAAATTGTGACCATGGTGCCTACATTTATGTTTCTTAGCTGTTGTGTCCAAGGACCCCTTATGACCCTTTAAGACTGTTTACGATCTCTAAGAATACATCTTAGTGATCTTAAAATGTTGTAAAGGTCATAAGAGGCTCCTAGGAGGGGTCAGATGAGCTTCCACCTTCACATGGTTGACCTTGTTAAGTAGAGAATGTTAAACTATTCTCGAAACAAAGAGAAGCTCAATAATTTAAGATCTCAATCCACGTATGACAAATGTATATCGACTGCACCGTGAACCCGCACATCAAATTTGGACCAAAGAAGTCAAGAAGTCACTTGAATCAGATCCAAATGCAATCAGGTCCACATATATCCCATGAACACATCGGGAAGAATGCATCTATGATCACCGCACTAGCTTCTTATGCTGGAGTAGTTACTGTCACAAGTCTTGATTCAGTAGGATCCATTCCAAATCCAAGTCTCTAGACTCGACTCAATAATCCACGAGCCACTACCGAATCTACTACAAAGTTATCTCTAAATTGTGCTAGAGCAGTCATTGTCACGAGTCTTGATTCGGTAGGATCCATTCCAAATCCATGTCTCTAGACTTGACACAATAATCCACGAGCCACTATTGAATCTACTGCAAAGTTATCTTCGAATGATCCATAACCAAATCATGAGCAAGAACCATATCTGCAAGAACATTGTTATGAATTGATACCAACTTGATTGACAAATATATATTTAAAAAAAAAACTCATTATCTTCATAACTACGACAAATTTAAAACAGTGACGGTTTCCCGTCACAAACATTTGACATCCATCTGTCTCATTAAACACATCGCTATTAGAAAAAAACCATAAATGAAGGATAACCGTTGTAACTATCCAACGCATGTCCGTCACACATACAACATAGTCGTCGTTACAAACCACAAATGATGGATATGCATTTTAAAATTCTGACAGATATCCATCTCATTAAAAGCATTTTCATCGGTGAACATGTTACGAATGATGGCTACCCATCAGAATCTTCTAATGGGTTGCCATTGTTTGTTATTTGTTGCGATAGGTAGGTGTCCCAATTGCAACGGCCACAAATAAGTCTGACCAAGGTTGTCGTAATTATGATGCCTAACAAAACCGTTAGTTTTTTCGACTACAAAACTGCGATGCTGAGTGGTGTCACTTAATCAATAGTTTAATGTTTAAATTCAGATGCTCAGATGTCGAAAAAAGGTCTCAAATGTACCAGTAGATTCTTATCATTGTGAATACCATCACAAAAAAGGACATAAAATGAATGAGTGCATGAAACTAAAACATCTTGTCCAAGAACTAATTGATGATGGAACAATAAAAGTAGAAGGGCCTCAAAATAACAGAGACCATACAGCTTTCAAAAACCCTTTCTCAAATCATGAAAAAGGGGAATCATCAAATACCAATCCTAATAACAAAAGAGGTAATGAGAAGGTTAACTTTGCTCATACTTATGATAACACCATCAATACTCTAAGTAATGATGAAAGCACCATAAATGTGATTGTGGTGAAATAAAAGCCAAAAGAAGCAACATATAATTTTGTAACTAGGGGGCAAGCATCAAAGATTATCTTACCAAGAGGTGCCCCAAGAATTGTCTTACCAAATCAAACCTCATCTTCATCTTTGAAACAATATAATTTGGTAGATCAATTAAAAAGAACCCCTACTCAAATCTCTATGCTAGAATTACTCAAGCTTTCACCAACTCATAAGGAGATTCTAGAAAAATCCTTAGTGGAGACCCATGTGCCTTTAAATCTAGATGCAGATAAATTCCAAAATATGGTAGGTCATCTTGTTGCACCTGATTGTCTATCCTTTTCAAAACAAGATGATATGTCTTTAAACCACCTACAAAATCTTCCTCTGTATATAGAGGTCTTAATCCACAAGCATAGAGTGAAAAGAGTCCTCATTGATGGGGGAGCTAGCCATAATATTTGTACCTTAAATTTGGTTAAAGCCCTAGGGTTTTCAGAGGAACCTATTGAACCTAGGAAAAAGATAACCATAAAAGCTTATGATGATGAAGAAAGAGCATCTAAAGGTGTCATAGTACTTCCTATCTGAGTTGGTCCAATGAAAAAGGAAACCATTTTCCAAGTCCTTGACCTAAAATTGACTTATAATATCCTATTAGGAAGGCCATGGATCCATGAAATGCAGGCCGTACCTTCAACCTACCATCAATGCCTCAAATTTCACATATATGGGATAAGAAGTCATGGTAAGTGGGGATTATAACCCCTTCCAATATTGTAATAACATAAAACCTATTAATGACTCCTTAGTCCCACATAATGCAGAAGGGTCTATGCCCCAAAGGATAGAACAAGGGAAAAGTTCAAAAGATCTTCCATCTTTAAAAGGAAAAGAAAAGGAAGAAAAAGAAATTGTTGTTGAAAATAATCAAAGTCCTACTAACCTAACTACATTGACAAAAGGAAAAGAGAAGGTTAGTGAGGAAAGTTCTCCTAAGAAACAAAAAGAAGACCAAGCAAGATCCATTGAAATTTACACCAAAGATACCCAATATCAAAAAATGGATCATATGATGAAGAATTTTGAAAAGCAATGTCAAATCGAACAAAAGGGTGTAGGTGAATACTCCTTATCCATGATGGATCTACCCTTATCTCCAATATCCTATGGAAGACCATCTAGTCTACTTCATAAATATAATGATCATTTCATAAGAGCAAGCACTTCTTCATCCATGAAAGAAGAAGATAATGAAATCTTAAATTGGCTATATAAGGATGAAGAATCAAGTGCTCATGAAAAGCACATTCAAAACATAAGCATTCCTACTCATCAATATGGAAAAGGATTTCAAATAATGCAAAAGATGGGGTATAAAGGACAAGGACCTTAAGGTACAAGAAATGAAGGACTAATAGAACCTATTGAAATGTCATGGAGAGATAGTATAGAAAAGACTGGATTGGGGTACCTAGAACAAGGGTACACTCAAAAGAAGCATCCCTTGGTTTATGACCAAATCTTACAACTAGATTCCCAAAGTGACGAGGATTCAAACAATCAAGAATGAGACTCATTTCCAAGTGAGTCATGTCAAGATAAAGAGGTTGATGTCATCCATACTTATACTCCCAGCAAGGGAAAATCACAAGCCTCAGGATCAAATTAGAATCAAGCTTCAAGTTCTATCCAAGAGGTTTTAGATAATGTACCAAGTCAAGAAATTAAAGGAAATTAGTGGGTAGGAGAGCCGTATGTTCCAACATGGAGACCTACTATAGGAGAATCTAACCCTAGATTTAATCTAGTAGAGTTTTACCCATTAGAGACCCAAGAGGATTCTAGTGAGGAATATTTTGACCCTAGTTCTCTAGAGCATCTCGAAGAGGCACATATCATAGACTTAAGTGATACAATGTTTGAACCTTTTAATGAGGTCATGTCCTTAAACCTTATTGAACCAACCCAAAACTTCAATCCTTTATTCCTTATCTATCCATACCTAATTGAGTGGGATTCCATCAAACCTACCATCCTCCCCACATTCTTGAACGATAGCTTGGTGTCCCAATACCTTAATGCGGTTGAGCCTTCTTCTACCATGGGATATCAAGGAGTGACAAACAGAAGTATTCAACCTTTCAGTTCGGAAAAAAGTGAAAAAAATAAAAAAGGAAAGAATTTAATGTTGAAAACCACACTGTGGCAACATTAAATAAAAAAGAAAAAGAAATAAAGAACATTTTCAAAGGTGAAAACCCAACAGAGGCACCTGAGGAAGAAAGGTTGGATACTTTTCCTGAGCACTATGGGGAAAGATCACCCATCTTGATTGAACCAACATAAAAAGTTAACATCAGGTTAGAATCAAAGCCAAGAATCATACACTTAGCAACATCCCTATCTAATAAGGAAAGAAAAATAAATCAATTTTGCATGGTCATATGATGATATGCCTGGATTAGATCTAAACTTAATCATGCATCATTTGAATATTAGAGAAGGAGTAAGACCGGTCAAGTAGAAACTGAGGAAGATGCATCCATACATAGCTTTGCTTGTGAAAGTGGAGTTGGAGAAATTGCTGAAAGTAGGGTTTATAAGAGCCATTGATTATGCTGAGTGGATTTCAAACATTGTGTTAGTTTCTAAAGCAGAAAAATCTATCAGAATTTGCACGGACTTTAGAGATCTTAATCTTGCATGTCCTAAAGATGATTTTCCTTTACCAAGCATAGACGTCATTGTAGATCTAACAACATGACATTCAATGTTCTCACTTATGGATGGGTTTAGTGGTTATAATCAAATAAAGATAACACCTGAGGATCAAGACAAGATGACATTTACATGCATGTGGGGAACATTCTACTGGAATGTTATGCCCTTTGGTCTCAAAAATGCTGGAGCGACCTATCAAAGAGCCATGACGACCATATTTAATAACATGATGCACAAGTTCATGGAGGATTATGTACATGATATAATTGCTAAATCCAACTCAAGGGAGGAACATCTACCCATCTTAGAAAGAATATTTGTAAGATTAGAACAATTCAAAGTTAGGCTAAATCCAAAGAAATGTGCATTCAGTGTACAATCAGGAAAACTATTGGGATACATAGTTTTAGCAAAAGGGATAGAGGTAGACTTGACTAAATTAAAGGCAATCATGGAAATGGGGGCACCTCGAAATATTAGTCAAATGAGATCCCTTCAAGGTAGGATTCAATCCATCAGAAGGTTCATCTCTCAATTAGCAGAAAAGTGCCACAATTTCACTCAACTCCTTCAGAAGGACACAATGTTAAAATGGGATGAGAAATGTGAAGAAGCATTCACCTTATTAAAGAAGTACCTAATGAATCCTCCAAAATTAATGCTGCCAATAAGAGGCAAGCCCTTAATTTTATACATCTTAGCGATAGAACATGCATTAGGGACACTCTTGGCTCAAGAGGATGAAGTTGGAAAGGAAAAGACCATATACTACATAAGTAGAACATTGGTGAAGTATGAGTTGAACTACACCTTCATTGAAAGAGCATGCTTGGCCATAGGTTTTTCTTCCCAGAAACTATGCCATTATATGTTATTCCACAAGATTTGACTCATTGCAAAGATTGATCCCTTGAAATATATTCTCAGCAAAACAACATTGAAAGGGAGATTGGCCAAATGGGTCATGGTTCTAAGTGAATTTGACATAGAGTATGTGGATCGAAAATCTATCAAAGGCCAAGTAATAGCTGATCAATTAGCAGAATCACCTTTACAAAATGAAAATCCAATCCAAGTAGAATTTATAGATTCTGAAATCATTAATGTTGAAGCAAAGACATGGCAATTGTATTTTGATGGTTCTGATACACAACATGGGTCAGGAGCAGGGATACTATTGATTACTCCTCAAGGGTCCACAATTTTGAAATCATACAAATTTCTATTCCCATGTACAAATAACATAGCTAAGTATGAAGCATTGGTCATTGACATAAATTTGACATTAGAATGGAAAGTAATAGAGCTACAAATCTATGGAGATTCCTAATTGGTTATTAATCAAATTAATGATGAGTATCAAACTAAAGATGATAAGTTCATACCATACAAGAACATGATTGAGAATCTTAAGAAACCCTTCACTCTAATCACATTTGAACAAGTATTGAGGGATAAGAATAAAGCATTAGATGCTTTGCTACATTGGCCTCACTTCTCCAAATACCAGATCAAAGTGCCATATATGAATTCCTGGTAGAAGAAGTTGAGAAACCCGCATTTGACCCTTCCCATCCTCATACCATTTTTTTACTAATGGGACATAACTCACCTTGGTATGGAGCCATTTACACCTACTTAAAAGACCAAATCTTACCCTTAGACCAAACTAGAAATCAAAAGAAAGGCTTTATACGCCAAGCTTCTCGCTATACCCTGATATATGACATGTTGTATCGCAAGAGTCTAGATGGAATACTTCTAAGGTGTGTAGAGAAAGAGGAATCAACTTTAGCCTTGCAAGAAATCTACGAGGGGATTTGTGGGTCACATTTGAATGGTTTAACTCTAGCTAAGAAACTCCTTAGGATAGGATATTTTTGGCCTTCTATGGAGAAAGATGCGTGTCACTTTGCAAAAACATGCCATACATGTCAATAAAATGGGAACTTAATCCACGTACCAACACAAGAGCTTCATCCTATGACTACACCTTGGCCCTTTTATCAATGGGGTTTGGATTTGATAGGGATGATTTATCCACCATCTTCAAATGGTCATAAATTCATCATTATTGCAATGGAGTATTTTACCAATTGGGTAGAAGATGTACCCTTATACACTGCCACAAGAAAGAAAATACCCTTACTCATATTAAATCACATAATTTGTAGATATGGTTTTCATCGTGCCATCATAACGGATAATACAAAAAATTTCAAAAATAAGGATTTGAAAGAACTATGTACAAAATTTCATATGGTACATCACTCATCTTCGATATATTACCCACAAGGTAATGGACAAGCAAAAGCTACAAATAAGAACATCTTTAAAATATTGAAGAGGACTGTGGATAATTCAAGTAGGGATTGACACATTCAAATAAATCCAACTCTATGGGCTTATAGGACAAGCATCAGAACACCAACATGAGCTACACCATTCTCACTAGTCTATGGAGTAGAAGTAGTTTTACCTTTGGAGGTAGAAATCCCATCTTTGAGAGTCTCATTACATGGGTTATTAAGTGAAGAAGACTATAGGGTTGCTAGGTTACATGAACTAGAACTACTAGATGAAAGACAAAAACAAGCTTTTGACCAATTAAAAGTATATAAGAACTGAATGACAAGAAACTATAACAATCATATTAAACCGAGGGCATTCCAAATAGGTGACCTAGTATTGTGAGAAAATCCTAAGAATCAAGCAGAAAGGGAGATGAAAGGAAAATGGGAAGAAAACTGGTTAGGACCTTTTGTGATCACTTCATCTTTTGGCACTGGCACTTACAAACTAGCATCTGTGAAGGAGAAGAGTTGCAGGAGCCCATCAATAGTATACACCTGAAAAGGTTCTACACATGAAGAAACTAAAAGGGTATAAAGAAAAAGAATATCATAAAATTAGATGAGAGAGCATCATATTTATTGTATATAGTCAAAAGAGGTCCTGAAAAACTCAAAAACATTGAAAAACCAGAAAAGATAAAAAATAGTGGAAAATTGAGCATGAAGAAATCTAAAAACATTTATAAATGATCCTCAAAAAGATGTTGTCTTGGTGAAAACCTAGCAAATAGGCGCCTTGATGATATGGAAAAAAACAAAAAAAATTTAAAAAAGAGAAAATACAAAAAAATCAAAAAGATAAAAAGTACCTTGGTGAAAACCTAGCAAATAGGCACCTCGGTAGCAAAAAAAAAATGGAAAAAAGCTTGAAAAATAGAAAAAAGAGAAAATCCAATCAATCGGTGAAAACTTGGTAAACATGCACCATTGAAAGTCCAAGTCAGTCTCATGCCTAGTGGTCATCCTTGTAAATACTACATTCACTAGCATTTGTATATATTGCATAATAAAACCCCACAGTTGCATTTGCATGTACCTAAAGGTTTCATCACCAATCTAATCTGCAAATTGTCCCAAGTCCCACAATGCAATCACATCAAACTAGGGGCAAAATCTACTCTCAAGGAGGAAGGATTCATCAAAGAAAGCATCAATTTGACACTAAATAAATTCATCAAAACACAAATGAAACACTTAATCACTTTCAATCCTAATCCAAACATCAATTGAACCAAACACACAATTTTGATCCAAGATCTCACAAAGACCTTATTTTTATCGAGATTAAAAATATGAAATGGATGGAACTATACTTGAAATATGCATTTGAAAAATGATGCAAAGTTTTACTAAGAATTGACTTCATTGATAAAATCATGTCTTTCTAGCGAATCAATGAAAGTTTTTAAACTAGACAAGCTATGATGGAAGCATGATATTTTATTGATTTCTGAATGAGTGACTTAAGGTCAAAGTTTTAAGTATGTATTATTTGTCTAAAGACATGATCATCAAAAAATCATCGAGGACATGTACATACAGAAAATTGAGATCTTTGTTTGTTTACGCAACAAGATACCTTGGATATTTTGATGTTAAATATCATAATACCAAAATCCAATTGTAACATAGGATCTGATGAACTTGGTATTCATACTCTCATGATTGATTTCAATCAGTGATAGTTGTACCAAGAATGGGAAAGTGCCATGTAAAAGGAAAGAGGTATTCATATCATCATAGTTGAACTAGTGATGGTTGTACTAATTTCAGGATTCCAAAACTGCTCAATGATGAATATAAGCTCCTAATTTGTGAATAGTGATAGCTAGCTACATCCATCCTAGATTAAATGCATTTAAATGATTTTCCTTTCTTAGTTTGAACACAGATTTGAAAAAGAGAAATAGAAAGGAGGTGGAGTGAAATCAAAAATCAAACACACATCAAAAACTATATGTGATCGAGTGTGTTGGAAATAAAAAATCAACTAAAAAAAAAGGTGTTTTGCATTAGATTAATTGCATTTGTTAGATTCATCTAATTCATGGTAATCTTGCATCCATTTAGGACATTAAACTAAATTCATTTAAATTACATTGCATTAGTTTGCATTCATTTTAGTTTGTTCCATTTAGCCACATTCATTGTAATCATTTTTAAACAAATATTTAATTCTCATTATAAGTCATATCTATTAAATTCATTTGCATTAGTTTGCATTCATCTTTAAACTAATTCATAATAATTCTCATTAGGTCATCACATTTCATTAAATTCATTTTAAAACATTGCATTGATACATTGCATTTTTCATATAGAAGCATTTCATCACGTCCATTGCATTTACACATTGAATTATATTAAAAAATAAGTGTATTAAGTCATTGCATTTACATTATCATTATTTATCTAATTTATCATCACATTTATCTCATTAGTCATTAAAACATCAACATCCATACATTGCATCATATAAGTACATCACATTTGCATCTCATTTACATTTATTACATCCATTTCATTACACAACATCCATCCATAAAGCATCATATCATTTACATCCATAAAAACATCATATCATTTGCATCCATAAAGCATCATCACATAGCATTAATCATTAGCATAATTAAAATCATCATATATCATAAACATTAAATCATGTATCACATACATCCATCTAATCTATGTCATAAGTAAGACAATCATTTAAACTCATAGTTAGACATGTGCATCCATATCATAAACTATATTTAAAAAATACAAATAAAAAGCATGTAGTAATAGAATCATGTAGATCTGCATATCATATCAAGCACCTGAAAAATCAAGTCCAACACATGATGACATCATATAAAGTAAATATATCAAAATGAGTATCAGAGTCCATAGTATCATAAAAAATCATCAACATATGAGAATCAAAGTCCATAAAAGTATCAACAAGTATCAAATTGTAAACAACATCATCTAATAAAAGCATAATGTGAGTCCAATGTCTCGATATAAAAAATGAACATCATGTACATCAAAGAATAAATATATCATCTCAAAAATGTTAACTTCTAGAACCATCGGCACCATCAGGACCATAATCAACATCTGGAGCCCTACTCGAGCTAGCCTGTAATCCATGGTGACTCATAGTAGCCATGAAGGTCTGCATCATTAAACTAAGCTGGGTCACCTACTATCTCATCTCTGACATCTCAAACTACAAAGATCAAACATCTGAGGCCAATACTGGTGCGGGAGGAACCTGTATTGGTACCTATGTGGGAGGAGCCTGAGCAAGTGGAGCTAGTGGGGGAGTCATATAAGAAGATGGAATGGAAGTAGATGGAATGAAAGTAGATGGAATAGAAGAATATGGAACAATAGAAGTAGATGGCATAGAAGAAGAAGAAGGAGCCTATACAGGAGGAGCTTGTGGAGGGGGAGGTGCTGGAGGACCTTGTGCCTGATCTAACAAAATTTGTGTTGTCTAGCCACCCACATCAACAATGACCTGTGCACTAACCTTCCTGAATACCCTAACTCTGTGTTGGCCCCATTTGGCCAATCTATCCACACCAACCTAATGCAAGTCTCTGTATGGTCCACTCCTAACTCTCACTCGACCACCCCTCACTCGTACTCTAGCTTTAAGAGGAATAGGTGCATCAGTAATGATAGGTATAATGAACCTACCTCCTCTCTCACCCTGTCGGCCCTGTCATCCCTGATGACCTCATCTCCAACCCCCACCACCGCCATCACCATCTCTGTCATCATCATCAGACTCCTCCTTAATCTTGAGTACTCTCTTAGTAGGATCAATAAACCTAGGAAACGAGTTCAGAGTGAACCATGCTACATAGTCATCTGTCATCTCGACATCTACTATGTGATCCCTCATATCCCATGCAAGGTGGGGTAGCTACAGTAACTCCTCTTGAGTAGTATGATAATCACTCTATGGGCCCCATAGGGACCTCTCTACCTGCACTCGGATGTATAATGCCAATCCCTGTGGCATATCCTGTATCCGTCCATACTGGCCTAGGACCCTCAAAAAGAAGAATCTCTCAATAATCAAGGGCGTGCACCCTATCATCCAATGAGGTATGCACATAAAAGGTAACTCGGCTGCATCCTTTGGCCATGCCTCACAACCAATATATGGTCACCAAATGACTTGATCGACATCATCAATGATGCGCCTCCAGTAGTCTAACTTGTCCAAATGGGCTTGCACCACCATACCCTCATACATCCAAGTGAAGGGCCAGCTTGGATCATAGAGATAGGTCGAGAGACATGGATGTTCTCCCATGTCCATAGCTATAAAAGGACCACCCCAGTAGAAAGAGTGGCCCCACGATGATACACTACATTGTGCAGCTCATGATATAATTGAGCAAGCACACAAGATCCCTAGTCAAATCTGCATGAATGAGCAATCATATCCTCTAGGATCCTACTCCAAATGATGGAAAAACCATGACCTCATCGATCAGGTACAAGGAATCCACCAACAAGTGCACCCAAGATTGCAGGAAGAACGGGAAAAGATGGGAACTAAGCCCACTAAATAGACTCATCTCCAATGGTAGGATCAACAAATACTCACCTACATGTTGTCCCATCATACACCTGGTTGTAATAAATCAGCTCCCCATGAGTAGGGATGCATAGTAGTTGATACACATCCTTGGGAGTGATGGTCATATCCCCCATTGACAAATGGAAAGTGTTATGGTCAGAGTGCCACCACTCTACGATCGCTATCAATAGACCTTGATTCACGTGGAATCAAGGGAGAGAAAGAAGGAAAGATAATCTTCATCTTCATGTGACTCGACGCTCTACACTGCTCAAGTCATCTATCATACCGAATGATAGTGGGTACAAGCCACAGACACTGAGCATTTTAAACTCAGCCTGCAAAAGTAAGTTAAACACATCAAAAATCAAAATCATTACATATTGGATAATCTAAAGTCAATCGAACAATCAAACCTAATCAAACCATAATCAATTTTCCTGATTCTATTCAGAGAGGACAAAAAACTTATCATCATTCATCAACTAAATCAAGTTTGACCATCAAACATTCAATATGACATGACTAGAACTGACATGATACGACTCGCTATCAACCAGACTTGATACCTAAGCCAATCGACTGATTGACGACACCAAATGAATCAGAAAACTGACTCAGAAGCTTGCGCATTTGATCAAACAAGGTACATGTGCTATTTAAATGCTTAAAAGTGCTTAAATGCAAAAGTGAACTTTAAAATGGTGAAATCACTACATAAATTATTAAACATGCTACAACAATGTGTACGTGCTACATAACTTAGTATGCACTATAGGAAACCCCTGAATGTGCTGCTAAAATAATTAAAAGCACTTTTCAATTATGCGCTCTGCAGAAAAGGGCGATTGCGAATCATGCCCTAGTTCAATCATTTGAACGCGCTACCAAAACTAGCGTACGCATTACAAAATACTATAGATGCACTTTAGAAATATTGTACGTGCTACTAAAACTATTGTACACGCTATTTAATTTTAAAAAAAAGAGAAAAAAATGGATTTTCCTGGAAAAATCTAAAAATTTTCAAATTAAATGCAAACATTGACAGAGTAAGTTATCGGAGTACATACCAGAGGTCTGTAGCCAGGTGGACACATATACCAGTGGCCTCACTCGAACCTATGCTCGCAAATAGGGATCACCATCATCGAAAAGGTCAGAGGAGGGTCAGAGCAAACAGTCAAAAGGGGAGGTAAAAATGAATAGTAAAAAGACCTTTTACCCCTATATATAGCCCAGTTTGACCTAAAAAGGGCATCTTTGACCAGAAAATGAACATGAACCCAAAATTTTCAGCCATTTTGCCAAATCAGGGGCATCAAATCATTGCACATACATTATCAGAAATGAAATTGAAATTCATTATTAATTAAATTCTTTCAATGCAAATTGATAAAAAATGTAATATCTTTGACCTAAACTCAAATGTCATTTCATTTCTAGGGGGCACACACTCAGACAATCAGGACCAACATCAGAATTAGTAAATCAAGAGCACGCCATCAAATCAAAGCTTAATCTTTCATCAATTTTTTTTCGCTTATCAATCAAAAGGGGCATCAAACATCAAATCTGAGCAAATCAGGTACCATATTAGACAACCTATCATCAAATTGACCATCACGGACTTCAAATCAATTGAAACTACATCAATCCCATCATCAAAATCTGCATCTTCTATCAAACATCAAATCAGACATCAAATTTAATCAGGACTTCGCATCAGAAATGATCAGGACATTCTTTGAACCGATACACTTCATGCATCGATTCGAAGAGGGGCATTTGTAATCACCTAAAAATGGACAAGATTAATTCAAGTGAGAAATCAAGGCAAAATCAATGCAATAGAATAAAATCAAGCTAAAATCAAAGCAAAATTGCAATCAAGCCATAATTCAAATTTAATTGAAAATCAAAAGCCATAAAATCAATTTAAATCAAATAAATCATGATAAATCAATTAATTGTGCAATTAATCTAATTAATTGCATAGTTCATTTAAATCAAATCAACCCATTCAAGGGGTACACATGGCTAAACATATTAATTAAATTCAATTAATTAAATCCTATTTTCCCTCAACCACCAAATGGGAGGAAAATGCATCAACCAATAGGATTCAAGGACCAAGCTCACATGGATCAAGCTCACATCGAATCTCCATCACATATAAGGAGAAAGAATCTTGTCCACCCATTTTGTCCTCTTGTCCCAAGCTTTGAGGACAAAATATTTAAATGGTCTCCAAAGGTGGAACCAAGGACCTAAGCCTAACCCAACCATGATCAAATCAACTTCACCCCTACCCTTGCCAAAATCTATAAAAACAAGGCATAATTAAAGAAAAAATCATCCACAAATATGAAAATAACACAAAACCTCTTGCAATTTATAGCTAGAAAGGAAAATATAGAGCTAATTAGGCATTAATTTCATTTGGAATTGAATCTTTTAGCTTGTTTATCATACTTTCTCATATTAGGGTTGTCACTAGTGGAAGCTTGCTGAGGGCTTTGCACTAGCAATCCTAATTAGAGAGTCATAGAGTGCTCAATTGTCTTTAATTTTACTTAATTAGATTGCTATTTGTGATAATTTAGTTGTTATTTTGAGTTAATGATGATACTAACCCTATGAAGGTACTAATCCAAGTACACAGTACTCACTTTCATAGGGCTGAATGGATGATAGTTTAGTAGGTTCATATAAGAGTTGAAATATTTTATTTCTTCCCTAATAACTTAGGAAATTATGTAAATATATTTTATTTGAAAATGGTATAACATGTCTGAAATTAGATAATTTCTTATATTCATAGATTTGATAAGAGTAAGAAGTATATCCCTCTCATACACCTTCTTGAAGTAATAAATTAAAGAGAAAAGATCAAATCTATTGTTGATAATAAAATGTGTCTCTCCCTTCCCTTTTTAAGGAATAAATTTAAAGGACTAAAATTCTTAGGCAAATCAATGTGTCATTGAAATGAATGTTCTTAATTAGAGGAAACCCTTGGGTAAAGGACCTATGTCACCAAGGTTTTGTAATAAATAGGATTGTAGTGCACATTTTGTTGAAAGGAGAAGTGTTTTATTTATATGGAATAATTTTGACTTATATGTGATCCATGTTATTTGTATAAGTTAAGCTATTGTAAACCACCAATTATAGGGGAAGAGTATGATGCTGAATTATTGTATAAGTATAAAAGAAAAGAAAATAGACTACCTGTCCTGAAAAATTAAAGTAAGATTCTCATTAAAATAATTTTTAGTAAGTGTACCTTTTTTTCTAGATGCTTAGTGAGGGGTTAGGATCCAAGATGAGTATTATGGAAATAAATTCTTTTAGTAATTAGATATTAAGTTGGCATTCGATGTGTGAATTGTGAGTATCAATTTAGTTTTATAAAACTAAGAATATTATTACTAGTATAAAGGCGTGATGAGTCATTATAAATAGAATAGTTGTATGTTTATTAGAATAGATTTAAGTTAAACATTACATTTTTCTTAAAAAGGAAATGTTAAAAGAATATTTATGCTTATGTGATGTTACATGAATCATATTGTTAATGCGTATATGGATAATAATACATGTGGGTACTCCTTAATACGTTCCTATTAAGATAGTTATAAATCTACGTGCATAAGGCTAAATGGTTGAAAGTGTTAGTGAAATAGTTGTGTAGACACCTAAAAATCCATTAGAAAATAAAAGTATTTTTATTTTCTAAAAACCCCTGATGACATCATCATTAATTAATTAATTAATTAATTAATTAGTTTTTATGTCATTAATCCCTTCTCCTATTTTAATTAAACACATTTAATTAAGATACCCCATCCCCAAAATATTTAAATCTAATTTAAATATTTAAATCCCTATTTATTAATTATTGGTTAATAAATATTATCACATTCCTTAAATAAATTTAACATTTATTTAAAAGTCTAAATCCTAGAAATCTTCTAGAAATCCCTAAACCCCTAGACTCTTCTAGAAATTCCTAAACCCTTATCCTAATCTTGGTCCATTCAACCCTTTGAAAGTCAATCCTTATCCCTTTGACTCAACCCCTAACCAAACCCTAAACCTTAACTCTCCTTCCTAACCCAAGACCTTAGGAAATCCTATAAATACTCCTCCTTCCAAGAGAAAAGTATTAGCTTAGTTTTTATCTTCAATGCATTGTTATCACACTCATTTACTTCTAGACTTAGCATAATCAATTTCCTAATTGTTAGATTTCATTCATCTTTCAAGCTTTTATAACACATCTTAGCTTAGAATAATGGATTGATCCTAGTTTCTTTCATTTTTTTGCATATCATATCATCATTATAATCTTTCATTTGGATTAAAATCTATCTAGCATAATCATCCTTGCATCAAATCTTCATTTCAGCATCATTTGGATCCTTGAGGCCTTAGGGGCAAATCATGTGTTCTATACCTATTTTGTACCACTATGGGGTTCTTGTGGTATCTAATCAATCCCAATCCATCCTAAAATTCATTAGGGACATACTCCATGTGTTTTGAGAGCACACCCACATCCCCAAATCAAGAGAAAATGAAATAGTGCTTGGGTGCACCTGTTTAGGCTTAATTTGAGGTGGCTTAGCTTAGATGTTCATGTTTTGAATTGATATGATGCTAGATTAAAACCTAATGTTTTCTTGTTTAAGAATTTCAAAAAAGATATAGATGGCCTAGTCTACATTCTAGCACACCTGGTGGGACCCCTGTCCTAATCATCTGCTCCTAAATCAACATTCCTTGGCCATTTGTTTAAAATATTTTTTCAAAAATCTAGGTTGTATCATTTCATTCTTGGTCACACTTGCGCATTTGTTGTCCACAAATGTGCATTTGTGCAAAAATTGTAAAACTAAGCATTTTTTCACTAGAATTTCACATCCATGAAATTCTACTGCGCATCCATATCTTCTTGCCGCGCACATGTGAAACAGAGCTGCACATTTGTTTTTTTCAAAAAAACTTGTATTTTAAGCACTTTTTAGCAGAATAGGTATAGTTGTGCATACATACTCTAATGCTGTGCATATGTGAAAGATTGAAAGTGTACATTTATCACTTATAGCTGCACATTTGTTCTTTGTAACTACGCATTTATACCAGGAAGGGGTAATTTCATGATTTTTATTAAGTTTTGACCTTTGATTTTTGCAGGTTCTAAACTCTATGTTTTGTAGGAACTTCTTGGAGGGAAAGGAGATCACCAAAAAAATAAATCTTTAAGGCTCATGAACCTTCTTGCTTGTTTAGGAACCTCAAACTTTCATTTAGTTGGCTTAAAATGAACATCAATACACTCTTGAGTGCTTTAAAGGAACAAATCTACAAATCTTTCCTAATGGTTTCCTAATAAGTCCTAGTCAACTCAAATAATTCCTAATTGGTCTTAAAGAATTCAAAATCACTTCTAATGGCTTTATTTTGGTTAAAAAGAACATCTTTCAAACAAATCTAGGGTTTTAGAGTGTATTCATGCAAGTTAGGAACACTTCAAGTTTTGAGCACTTATAAAGAACTTCAAATTTGCATTTCAAATCTAATGGGCTCAAATAAATCCTAAATCATTCTAAATGGTCCTAAATCAAACTTAATGTATCAATAAAAGCTAAAATGAACTTCATTTGTAATATCTCAAAGTTCTTTTAAAGTCTCATGCAAACTAGGAAGAAAATCAACCAAATCTTTGCTAATCTTTCCTAATTGGTTCCTAAACATTCCTAAAGGTTTGTAAACTTTCCTAATTCAACACATGTCTTGTTGAAAAATCTTGAATTTTTCCTAAGTTTTCATGCATCAAGTCAATCTAGGAACCTCATTTTGGGCATGAAACATGCAAACTAGCACACAAAATCTTGAATGAAAAACCAAGGTCCAAAAGAGTCATTTTTCTTTGAGTCCAAATAAAATACACTCTTGAGTGACTTAAATGGTGAATGCAAATCATCTCTATTCCCTTCCTTTCAAGTTCAAATCAAAGTTCTTAAAAGCACACAAACTCAATCTTGAATGCCCAAATCAAAGAAACTGCAATTGCTCAAAGTTCTTGTTTTCAAAAAAGAAAGAACAAATCAAAACCTTAAACACTTGTGTTTTCAAAATTTCAATTCAATCACTTAATCAATTTGGGAAAATAACCTTTGTTTGTTGTGCTTTCTAGGAGTCTTCAATTCTGCAAATCCTTGTTAATCTAAGTGATGTAAAACACTTGAACTCAGACAAGTTCACCTATTTTACTTCTAGAGAGGCTTGTCCAGAGAGAAAAGTGCTTCCTCTCTAGAGAACGACCTCAAACCGGTACCTTCCCTGACTAGTATAGACATAAAGCACTGAGAAAACTCTCGCTTACATCCCCTCAAGCTTGGGCGATGCGTGTTGATGGTAGCCTGGGGTAGGTGAATAATCCCTACTATTTTGGCATGGTCAACTAGGCTCTTAAGTGAGTCATGCACGTACAAACCAATTGGGAGGACTCCATAGAACAACTACAAACTTGTTAAATTAGAAGCCACCTAATCTACACTCGAAGGTATCAGAATCCTTGTTCAAGGACCGATCCAAGGGGTTTACCAGATCACCTTAAGATACTCACCATATGTATCCCCTTTTAGGGGGTATCAAGCTGTGGGCAAGGATTTTGATACTCGCCTCCCTTTAGGTAGTTCTTCTTGATGTGTTTTTTGAAGTTTCAGAATCAATGCAAAACATATGTTGAAACACACACAAAAAAAGAAATCTACACATATCTTTTTCCATGTCAGTTCTAAAATCCTCCAAAATCCAAAAGTCATCCAAGCTTGTAGAAACCAGTCATCCTAGTCTGATCTTGTCAGTCATCCCAATCTAAGTCTTATTCTTCCAATCCATCTTCATCCTTCATCCCTATCCAACTCATTTGTAAAGTCAGCATGTCTCAAATCTATTATGATGAGTTTGGTTGTCACTTCTATTCTCCCACTCCATCCTATCCCAATGATGATGAAAGCCTTGTAGATCACAATAAATACTTTGAAAATCTTAGCAAGCTTTCCCCAAGAACCTTCCAACATCCAATCATTCCTCCAAACTATCCTATCATGCCTTCATGCTTATCCATTAGCACTCCCTTTCATGTCCTTGGCAAGGGAAATCCATTATCCTATCCATCCATGACTTCTTCCTATCTTAAACCTACATATCCTCCATATGCATCCTTCATACCTCCATCTCTTGCTATGGTCATATCCCAATCACCATCATCCCATAGAAACACTTCACGCTACTTCCCTTATCTAAAACCTCCATCCACTCATCCTCCAAATCACTTTCAAAACCAAAATCCTAGTCTTCCCATCCTTTATCCAAATCCTCCATCTACTTATCCTCCAACACAGTTTCAAAACCAAAATCCTATTCTTCCGATCCATTACCCTAATCTCCCATCCTATCTAGATTCACCATCCGCTATATCCTATCCAAATCTAGCATCTTCCATCCTTGCCTACATTGCTACAAATCCCCTTTCACAAAAAGAATGCATCCCCCAATCCAATTCATATCCCATATCTCAACCCATCACCCCTATCTCACCAAAAAGTCCATCAAGTTCACAAGCTTCCTCAAAACCTACCTATATGAACTATCTAATCCCACCATCCTTCAACTCCTTGTTTGCACCATCATCCCCTCAATAAAGTCCTCCATCTTCCACCCCATCTTCATGTGAGGCCTATCCTAGCTCTCCATCTCCTCCACATTCCAATCCTTCACCTCAATCTACATCACGAAAGTCTCCAAGGAGTTTCACAAGGAAGCCAACAAAAAATCCATCTCCTAAAGCTGAAGAGTCATGCCATCTCAATCCTTCATATGAAGCCATCATTAATGAGGTCCATCCACCTCTCCCATCAGTTATCCTTCTTCCATATACCCCACTCATTTATCTTCTTCCATCTCCTAGCATCATTGAGTCATTCCCATGCATTGAATCCATCCACTCTCCATCCACATCTCCCACTCTTAGCATTATCCAAAGCACATCCAATAAGCCTCACATGTTCACCCTTCTTCCTACCATTGTAATTATAGAATCTTCCAGCCTTCCATCTACTCCATCTAAAGAGTCCATCCATACATCCTCCAACATTCTATATACACCAATCCTATCATGTCAAGATCTTGTCCAAAAGCATGTTAAAGTACCCATAAATGAAAATTAAGATCCAATCCCTTCACTTCCTCCATTGCATGTTCTATTGCTTCCATCACCCCCAATCCAAGATTCCATCATCCCAATTCTTCCAATCCAAGAGCTTATAATCCGAATTCCTCCAATCCAAGATTCTACAATCCCAATTCCTCCATCTCAAGATCCATCACCATCCTCCAATCCTAGTCAAGATCCCATCACTCCATCCTCTCCAATTGAGGATCCTCCAATTCAAACTATCCCATTGCCATCACTCTATCCTCTTGGTCCACTTATATTTGTTAAAGATAGCCCACTTGAAGCAAAAGCAATAAGTTCCATATCTTCCACCGTGGAACTAGGAACTATATGTTTATCATATTCCCCAAGTTAGAAGTATCCTTGTTTGGATAAAATGCTCAAGAAATGGAATTATCAAGGTAAAGGCCTAGGAACTCATGAATAAGGAAATCTAGAGCCCATTCAGGACAAGAAACATCCAAAATCATGTGGAATTGGTCACACATCTAAAGAAGGAACTTCCCCAAGAAATGTTGGTATAGCTAAAGCAAGATTCAAGCATCCTTCCAAAAACACCATCACATCTTCCCATCATCCCTCCAAAGCATGCTATTCCTCCTCCTCCATCATTGCAACCCAAAATAAACTATCACATTCCTCCTTCATCCTCCAAATCTATTTAGGGTCCCTATGTCCCAAAATCTACTAGTACATATCCTCCATATGCCAAATCCATTTTGGGATCTTACATCCCAAAATATCATCCCCCATATTATCCTACTCAATCCCTCATCCAAAATCCAAACATCCCTAGTCAGGATCAACAAAGGCACATTCCCACATATACTATCTACCAATCTCCTTCCATCTCTCCATCCAAGTTTCCTCCATCCCACATAGCTCCTCATATTCCTTCCAATGCTTCTCGCAATTTGGATGCCATATCAAATATTCATAAAAGGGAAATATCCACAAATATATAAGGATTTTTATGTCCAGTCTAAATGACATGCTCAACCAAAGAAAAATCCCATCAAGTAATCCAAAGCATCCCAATGGCCGTAAAGGCCCAACAAAGAAAAAGAAGAATTCGATGCATACCAATGGCCACAAAGCCCCACCAAAGCTAAAGAAAAGATGATGCGGATCCCAAAGCAAAAAGATGTAGTGTATCTAAAAGAAATATCCACAATGGCATCCAATGTTTCTAATCCAATAGCTACTCATTCCTCTGCTCCATACCCTCAATCTATTTTGGGTCCCTATGTCCCAAGATCTCCTAGCACAAATCCTCCATCATTTCCACATCTATCTTCTGTATCCCATCAACTTCAACCACCTTCTTCACAACATGTGCCAATGTTGATCCTGACAACATCCCCCTATCATGATAAATTCCCATCATTCCATCCAAACACTTTCTACCACCATATCTCCCATCTACCCCATCCCATCCATGCCTTTGCATAATTCCCCCATGCTAACAAAGTTGTACCAACATCTAGACAAATCAGAAGGCAACAAAAAATTAGAAAGGCATCAACAAATCATAAGATCAACAGAACGACAACAACAAAATCAGAAGATCAACACAAAGTCATGCAAAATTAGAAAATCCATAAAAATTGGAAAAAATCAAGAGAAAAAAAAAAGAAAAACATTCGTCCAATCATGAAAACTTAGCAATTCAAGTGCCTTGGACAAGTACCATGATGAAAACCTAGAAAATAGGTGTCATGCATAGGTTCCCCCCAGTTCCTTTCTGCAATTGGGGGCAATTCCCTTCTATCACATCCAATCCAACATCTCCTCCATCCCATTTGTCTCTCACCTCCTTCATCCTCCTTTGGATCTTGATAAAAAAATAAAGACCATCAGGTATACATGCTTTTGGGAATATTTCAACATTCATCCTTCCTAGCTTCCATCTAACATCCTCATCCTCTTGTTAGCATATCTTCCATCCAATCATACCCCATCCTACTACCTCTAAATGAATGAACTATCCTAAGCAAGGGGCATCATATTCCTCAGAGACCCATCCAAATCCTTATCTTCCATCTCCCCATCCCAAGCATTTCCTCTATCCAAATCTCCCAGCAATTCCTTCATCCAAATCCGCCATCCAATCTCCTTCAAGAAATCCTCTACCCAAATCCTAAGCATTCCTCTATCCAGATCCCTCAACAGTTCCTCCAGCATCCATCTTCCAATCCTTAGGAAAATCTTCCATCCAATCTTCCAAAGCATTCCTCTATCCAATCCTCAAGCAAATCCACTATCCACATCTCCCAATAGTTCTTCTACCCCCCCATCCAAATCTTCCTTCATCCAAAATCCTTGTCTTCCATCAAACCCATCCAAAGAATTCCTCTATCCAATCCTCAAGCAAATCCGCCATCCAATCTCCACAAGCATTCACCCTCAAATCCAATCCCTCAACATTCTCTATCCAAATCCTGAGCATTTCTTCTATCTAAATCCTAAGCAGTTTCCCATCCAAATCTCTCATCATTCCTTCATCCAAATCCTAAAGAATCTTCCTCCAGCACTTATTCTTCAACAGTTCCTCCATCCAAAACTCCCAACAGTTCCTCCATCCAAATCCCAAGCATTTCCCTCCAACATTAATCCCTAAGCATTTCCTCCATATTGCCATCACTTGGTATCTTCCCTTGTCATTGGTATCTAGCTATAGGCTACTCCCATGCAATCCAATGCCATTCATCCATATCCAACTATTCCTAGCAGTCTTCCAACATCTACCAATCCTATCCACATCTTCTAGCTATCCAACATACAAGATCAAGCCAACTGATCCAATCACATCCTTAGTCTTGTTCCTAGTCTTGTAGCAAGCCTTGATCTCAATCCAATCATCATATTGGGATGTGTCCTTCCCAAATCCGTGTTATTTTAGGGCACATCATCCATCATCAAGCCTATTCACCATCAATCCATCTTGGCTTTCCAACCCAACTGGGGCATCATCTTGCATATCTTTGTAGCTTCAGCTTCATCCCCAGGTCTCTTATATATCCTATCTTGAGTCTTGTACCCTAGCATCAGTCGTGTCTCCACCTAGGCTCATTTGTACATATGTGTCTTTAGGTCCCATCCTTTGAGTTAGTTAGCCCTTGAGTCATTGTGACCCTATCCATTTAAGCACTTCAACAATCATCCCTTGGTCCTTTTGAGGTTCGAGAATCTTACCTATCTCTTGTCATAGGAATCCTTATCCCATCATCCGCTTCATACCAATCCTTTGATTTTCTCAATCCTTATCTTAAATCAAAAGTCAATACCAGCACTGCCCTTTGATATAAACTTTATTTAGGGAATCTTGTACTTGTCTTTGTAGGCATTGTCATCTCAAGAAAGAGATTGGCATGCACTGGCAAGAATCCCGTCTTCCGAAGATCATTAGTCTATCTTAGGTTGACAAATCCAATCCTATCCTATCTGATCCCACATCAGGAAGTAGCAACTCATCCTTGACACTTCATAATCTCCCACCAATCACACTAGGTCCATGATGATGTATCCTTCCTAATGCTCAGAAAAAATCCTCCACCATCAATCCTCATCAAATCAATCAATCATCCTCCATCATCCTACCTATGGCAAAAGGTGTGTCAGATACTTGTTATTTCATTCACTCCCTTGGAACTTTTCTTATCTTTTGAGCTCCCTATAAATTTCTCCCCATCTGATGTACATGTTTTCACATCTTGTTGTTCATAATCCTCATCAATCCTGTAACAACATTTGATTAAAAATCTTGTCCCACCCAGCCTTGCACTTCAACAACATCAATTTTTTACTATCTTTGATCACCGTGACTATCTTTGAACCTCATCATTTGCCAACGAACAACAACACTCATTCTCCCCATCATCACAGGTCTGCACAGATGTATCCTTTTGTATTGTCTGGCCTAAGCATAATCACAGGTCTGCATAAATGTATCCTTCTCTTTTGTTTGACCTAAGCAATCAAACCAGGTCCATGACGATGTATCCTTCACCATGTTTGGACCTAATCTCCCCCATCAATCAAATCAATCTCTCTCCTTGGAAAAGGATGTCTTTTGGAGTTATCATGTTGACCTTGGATTTTTTCCTTTGGGTCTCGTTTATCTTTTACGGCTTCTCATTTTTTCTCTCTTCAAAGTCACCATGATCCTTTATATCATGGTGTGCTGTGAATGAGGACAATCTGGGGCAAGGTCTTTTGATCTTTTTCTTCTGCCTGTGAGTCAGTCATGTGTTTGTGGTTTCTCCAGCATCATTTTGATCATGCCTCCTCTAGGTTTCATGTGTGATGCTGGGGAAACCCTTTGCATGTTTTTAGCGTCAATCCTATGTAACACTGGTGATAAGGCCTTGTGTTCTTTCATAACCTTGGTAGGTCTCTAGCATTGCTATATCAAACTAGGTTGTGCTCTTTAAAACATCAAACACTTGGAGCTCCCTAAATCCACCATCCAACATCATATAGATTAAATCTTGCATCTTGCATCTTCATATAGCTTCATCCTGCATCCTACATCTCACCATCATATTGCATTCATGCATCTTTTCTCTTGGAAGGTCGTTTGTTTATTCCCACTTCTTCCTTCTCCTTTCCCTTCTGTGTTCTTTTTAAGAAAATTCCACAAAGTTTCCTCTTTGCATTATTTTCTCGAGGGGGCACAATCCCTTATCCTCTAAATTCTACCCTAGGGCATCTTATTTTCTTATCTTTGAGGCCACGCCACTTGTGACATCTCATCAAAGAGGGGCAAAATGTAGACACTGAAAAATCCATTAGAAAATAAAAGTATTTTTATTTTCTAAAAACCCCTGATGACATCATCATTAATTAATTAATTAATTATTTTATTAATTAATTAGTTTTTATGTCATTAATCCCTTCTCCTATTTTAATTAAACACATTTAATTAAGATACCCCATCCCCAAAATATTTAAATCTAATTTAAATATTTAAATCCCTATTTATTAATTATTGGTTAATAAATATTGTCACATTCCTTAAATAAATTTAACATTTATTTAAAAGCCTAAATCCTAGAAATCTTCTAGAAATCCCTAAACCCCTAGACTCTTCTAGAAATTCCTAAACCCTTATCCTAATCTTGGTCCATTCAACCCTTTGAAAGTCAATCCTTATCCCTTTGACTCAACCCCTAACCAAACCCCAAACCTGAACTCTCCATCCTAACCCAAGCCCTTATGAAATCCTATAAATAATCCTTCCAAGAGCAAAGTATTAGCTTAGTTTTTATCTTCAATGCATTTTTATCATGCTCATTTACTTCTAGACTTAGCATAATCAATCCTAATTGTTAGATTTCATTCATCTTTCAAGCTTTTCTAAAACATCTTAGCTTAGAATAATGGATTGAATCTAGTTTCTTTCATTGTTTTGCATAGCATATCATCATTATCATCTTTCATTTGGATTAAAATCTATCTAGCATAATCATCCTTGCATCAAATCTTCGTTTCAACATCATTTGGATCCTTGAGGCCTTAGGGGCAAATAAGGTTTTCTATACCTGTTTTGTGCCACTATGGGGTTCTTGTGGTATCTAATCAATCCCAATCCATCCTAAAAATCATTAGGGACATGCTCCATGTGATTTGAGAGCACACCCACATCCCCAAATCAAGAGCAAATCAAATAGTGCTTGGGTGCACCTATTTAGGCTCAATCTAAGGTGGCTTAGCTTGGATGTTCATGTTTTGAATTGATATGATGCTAGATTACAACCTAATGTTTGCTTGTTTAAGCCTTTAAAAAAAGATACATATGGCCTAGTCTACATTTTGGCACGCCCGGTGGGACCCATGTCCTGATCATTGTAAGACTCATGTATTTCCCCCTCTCTTAATGAATCTATGACTATTTCTGAAAAATAGTAAATTTGAGTGAACTCTTCATATTAATGTTTAGAATTAGGTATATTCATAAGAAAGTGTATGCCATATAAATTTTAGGGATATGAAAGTAGCAATGTAGATAGTTTGTAAGTAAAGATTGAGATAAAATGCTAACTTAAGATTCATGATTAAATTTCTTAGATTCTCTCTATAAGTATGAATATTGTTTTGATAATAGAATACTAACAATTTTTGTAGCATAATTATAAAAGATGCCTTAGTTACATTCCTTGAAGAAGGTGTGTATTAAGTCTTGTATGTAAGTTTTATGTTGGATATTCTCCTATAGTATAGCATAGACCTTTAAGGGTAAGAAGTAACTTTATTTCATAAAAGAGATCTATGTTGCGTCTTTTGAAGGATTACTCATAGAAAATTTAATATCACACCTTTTTCCTAGTATATCGATGTTAGAATGAAGTGGAAATGAGTTAAAATGAACACTAAAGAGTTACAAGTTGGTGTAAAAAGGGAAAATAATAGTGAATTTTGGGAATATACTTTGATTTTAGGTATCTTATTATCTAGATTATTGTAAGAAGTATTATAATTGATGTTTTTGTGTTTTTGCATTATAGTAGCATTTTTCAAAGTATTTTTATGAGTTAATCTATACTAAATTGTAATAAAATAGGAAATGCCAAAAAAATTATGATTATTTGTGAAAATATTAATTATGTTCTTGAGTACAAACATTTGTGATACTATCAGGTAATTTTTGCTACTTAGGAATGATGAATACTTCAATACTTTCCGACTTCCAGGAATAAGTCGAATCTTAGGGGGGAAGGATGTAACACCCCTCCAACCATAACATGTTTTAATATGACTTTGGAATTTAGGGAAATATTGTAGAGACTTTTATGCTTGGATAATAATACGATTCTACTTGAGGTGTTCGTGTAATCCATTCTATTCCAACTATAATAACTTCACATTCTAATTTTGGAAATGTTAAATGTTTTATGGTACATTAATGTGTATTCATCCCTCTTATGTGTCTTTGATATTTTAGGGCTTTGTTGTTATGAGGTCACCTTATAGATCTAAATGTTTACTATGTAAAGTAATCCTTAGCAATTATAATGATTACCTTAGAAAAATTAGTTATAATGACTAAAGGTTAATTATGATACTTTGACACTTATGCCCTAATTGATAAATAAATGCTATGGTTTCAATATCTCCTTAATGGTTAAGTTCCTTAAATGATTATGATTTAAATTGTCATGATTATCATTCTATGATTTCATACATGATCATGATTATCTCTTATGTCTATTATGTGACTATGAGATTGACCTTATTTATGTGATTAGATTATGATCTTGTTCTTGTAATACCCTCCTTGATGGTCCTACTGGTTACATTTGATATTGGATAGGATTGTGATATTCTATCATTTATGGACTTCATATTTCTTCCTTACCTTACTAGATTTAGATGATAAGATGTTTCAGACTGACAGATTATGATTCTCCTTTGAAAAATATGTTCAGGACCATTATCTATTATTATTATGTATATATGATTTGAATTATCCCTTTTAGTTAATTATAAGATTTATATTGTTGACTAATGGTTCATAAATATTTCTTAGATCCTTGATTATGCTTACATGTCAATTCTGCATTATCATTGGTGATGATTTACCTTCTTTTACTACATTTACATGGTTATATTTAGCTATGTGCTAACAATACTAATGAATTACATTTTAGTATGAATCTTTTTTGGTGTGCATGTAGGAAAGGGGAGGTAGCTGTAGTCACTTCTAAGGGAGATATACATGATGTCGCACTTCCCCTTCTTGTCTGCCACTATCTACCTATGTATATATATATGCTTTACTCATCCCAATGATGCAGGTTTTTAGGTACTGGGCATCGACTTCACCTAGATCCATAGGTTTGAGCATGCCCTCAAATCCTTGATGGTTGTTTTTATGGAGATAGTATCAAGACCTGAATTTGATATCAGAGGTGGTCCTCTATCTTATGTTTCATTTACCATTGGTTTTGTGTATGTTTATTATGTTTTGTGAAAGTTACAAAAATTTTAGTGAAGGCAGGTTTGAACCCTAACTACAGTTTTCTATTTTAGAATAGAAGCCATAACTCTCTTTCCCATCGTTGGATCTTCATAAAAGTTAGATATAATATCTATGTTGATTTTTTTTGGATTCTCACCATAGCTATTGTCTTAATATATGGTTTTGTGGAAGTTATGAATTGTTGTTTATTGATGACTATTCTTGGTATTTAACCATTGTTTGAAATAAATGAATTTTAGAAGTTATTAAGTTCTAGAGGTTGGTAGGTCACCAGAGGATTTTAGGGTCTTATTGTTGATTATTTTGGACCTTTATTATATTGAATATAGTTATGATATCATGTTGGATCTTTTTGATGCCTTCTTATGTTCTTTGAATTCAATTTGGATGATAGATTAGAGTTTAGGGTTGTCTACTGGATTAGGACAACCAGTGATCACCTAAACCTAATCAAATGGTAATATGATATTTTAAAGGAATGATTTATGCTTTTATGAAAATTTTTTGGTGCATTTATGATGTTGCATTTGTAGTTAAGAATCTAGGTACACTAGGTGAGTGGCTCATAGTGGGCGTCGTGGCACAAAGTGGCCATTGGGAGGATCCCATTGGTGAGTTTCTTAATCAAGTGAAAACATTAATAAAATTAACTGGGAAGGGGGTAAAACATACTAAATAAGATAATTATGGTTGGTCCACATATGCTTGTTGGATTAGTCAGGTCCATGTGACTACTAGGAATGATCCTAGTGAGAGGGTACTAGAGTCCATGAATATGACTGCTAGGAATGATCCTGGTGAAGGGATACCAGGGTCTATGACCACTAGGAATAATCCTAGTGAGGGGGTACCAGGGCCAATGACTGTTAGGAATAATCCCAAAAAGAAAGGATATGCGATGAGACTCACCTATATTGTACTCTAGAGATCCTTACTTCTTGATTTGTGATGCCTCTGGTAGTCTTGTTTGATTTGTTGTCCTTGTGATTCATGTTTATTTTTTGGGAAGGGTTTAAGCCACCTTAGGGATTCCTTAGTTGTTACCTCTTGCATGGTCCTTGGTTTCAATCTCCTAGCTTGGGGGAGTGGGCCTATTGGTTCCACATGGTTGGTTGGTTAATCTATATTATATTGAGGTATTGTTCCTGGTCTCTTGGATGATCCTTGCACATGTTCCTTTCCAGATCTGCAATTGAACATTTCATATTGTATATTGTATCATGTGGAGATGTAATGATCTATATGTATTCATGTATCGTAAAGAGTCATATGACGTGGCATAATGATGTAATTATAATTCAAGAAATGTATTAGAGAATGGGTAGTTCTAAGAGAAAGAAAGGGGGAAAGATTATATTATGTGTTAAACATGTTGTCAGCATTAAGAGGAAGTTTTTTATAATAATTTCTCATATCCTTCATATTCTTTTATGATGTTCATCTATTACAGAAATGATCTTAGATATAGTTATGTGGTTATGTACCTAGTAAAGTATTTATTATCTCTTAATGAAAGTAATTATTGTGAAATGATAGATTAATAATAGGAATTATAAAAAATGAATAGTTATGAATCATTAAAACAATTTAGTAACTTTATTTTAATGTTCAATAGTTGGTTTATATTTACTTAGTGCATAAAGTGAGTATGGTTTAATGAAGTACATAAGATAATGATTATCTTAATGAATATTGGTGCATGAGCACCTATCCAATCACCTAAGCCCACCTTGGAACCAAATGGTATCAGAGGATAAAAAACATCCTTGAATGTTAATTGGGAACTATTGAAGCCAATAATGACAATTTGTAATGGACAATTTGATTAAGAGGTTAAATGTCCTAGAAGTCCTGGTAAGGACTTAGGACCAAAATATTGTATGGGTGGACAATAGTGCCAAATGGGATCTATAATTGGTTAGAATAAGTCAATTATGTCTGAGGGGTGATTTGTGATTGAATTGATAAGGTTAGAATAGTTAGTTTGATAAATTGTGCAATAAAATCAAAGTTGGAAATTCAAATATTTGAATTCCAATGGTTATGAGCAATTAGGAGAGAAATGTGATTTAAGTTGTTTTAGGGGTAATTAGTCCCTCCAACCTATCCAATATGGATGGGGAAGTTAGTAAAAGGCTATATAATGTTAAAAGAAGTAGCAATATGACATGAATTAAGAGTATGTACAGATTGTCACAACAAATGCAATAAAAACTCAAAATTTCATGAATTCCTTCGCATGTTTTGATCTTAGGAACATTTAATTGACACTATAAATAATTTAGGAACATAGGAATTAGTTTTTTATGATATAATTTAATGATTTGAAGATATTTTTATTCAGTTTCAATCCTTAAATTTGTGTGATTGCGTTTTGGGGTCACTGTTTTATCCATAACAATTGACAAATCCATTAGGAGGACATCATTCCATGAATTATTTAATTTATTCTCATGGAATTATGTTTATTTGACTTGTATATTACATTATTATCATGATATATTGAAAAGATAATGTTTTGACAGTGTGATCACTGAATTGAAGGAAGAATTCCTTAATGAAATACTTGGTTGGGAGAAGCATCCATTAATCCACTTGAAGGAGATATGGGTTTTATGACTTGGATAGTCTTGAAATGACCTATGAATGGTGAAAAAACCTTTTTTTAATCCTAGACATGCTTTGAGAGGGTATATTGGGGAAGCCCTAGTCTTAAGGGCTTATTAAATACCAAATTGGAGGTTATATAGTTGCAGGGGTCTGAGGACCAAAATAATTTCAATTTAATTGTTTTTGATATATTTTATGAGATTTATTAAGGTTTGAGAGTTGGGGAGTCAGTATTGCATATACTTGCTTTGTAAATTGACCTCATTTGGTGTTAGGAACATGGTACAGTCTAAGAGTCCTCACATATGGTCCAAAACAACCTATGTCTGGATTTGGATATGTTAAAGATAACTAGAAAGGGTATTTTAATCTGAAAATATTTGACCAAGTGTTTTGGGAAAGTTTTGTGGAAACAAGCCTTTTCTGTCGCTATTGACCTACTAGAGGGGCAATTAGGCCTAGTAGGTAGTTTGAGCAATTTGGGTATTGGGTATTGGATAGAAGCCTAAAAATAATTGAATCTTGCTTAAAACACCTTGTTTAGATATTTTCTATCAACCTTGGTCATTTGGAGGGTGTTGGAGTTTCTTGTGTCATCTTTGGCTATTTGGGTGCCTTAGAGGCTAGTGGGCTTGGAGTGCCTAAACCTCTCAAATAATAACCTTTGTTGATAACCTTACCACCACACTGACACACATTGTATCAATTGGTATTAAAGCCTAGGAGTATCCTAGGTTGATAATTTGGAGAAACATTTTGGGGTCTTTGGTGCATTTGATCCTTTGTTGAGGCCTTGGAGTGTCTATTTCCTCCTTGAGTATTCCAGAGTTGATCTTTGCATTATAGATGTCAAAAGGAGAAGATGATGTGATCCCTTAGAAGGTCACAAATTTATAAATTTATAATTTGGTGAGAGAAAAAATGGAAGATAATAGAAGGCTAAGAGAAGAAGTTGAAAGGTTGACAAACCTTGTGGGCAAACGCGGACATGGAGAAGACCATGAAGATGATGAAGAATTTGCAACAGCAAGAGAGGAACCCATTGATCCTAAAGATGTGAGATTGGAAATAATATTGAGGGTTGTGAAGATTGGAGATTCAAAGGTAAAAGTTAAACTTCCTATGTATGATGGAAGAATGGATGATGAACTCTTGTTAGATTGGTTCAGTGCTCTTGAAAATTTCTTTGATTGTGATGATGTTGAGGATATAATAAAAGTTAAGACTGGAAAGTCTAGATTGAAAGGACATGCATTGTTATGGTGGGATAACTTGTAGGCTGACAAGATGAAGAAATTTTGGTCTAAAATCTCATCATGGCCAAGAATTATGGAGGGGATGAATGATAAGTTCCTTCTCGAAGACTAAAAGGTCTAGTTGTATAAGA
Source organism: Chamaecyparis obtusa (assembly GCA_027943335.1). NCBI lineage: Eukaryota > Viridiplantae > Streptophyta > Pinopsida > Cupressales > Cupressaceae > Chamaecyparis > Chamaecyparis obtusa. The sequence continues at coordinate 26,327 of BSBK01013695.1, read as the reverse complement.
GGATGCAAGGACTAAAACAAAAGGACATGGATCTGTCCCAAATTATAATGAAGAATTCCATAAGTTGGATATAAGAGTAGTACATGATGAGGATGTAGAAGAGAAATTTTCAAGGTACATGTTATCACTCAAAACTTGCACCCTAATCAAGTTGCCAAAACTACTTGACTAATTTTGAGGAACATGGAAACAAACTAAGGCTGTAGATAACCTATAGTTGGATTGAATCTCCAGATGAAATGTCAGCTTCCTATCTAGTACCTCACCTAAAATAAGCTTGTTGAGGGAAAGGGGTAAAAGGAAAAAAGGAAAAACTAAAATCTAACTTTAAGAGGTAATAGAACAAACTGTATCTTTGAAATTTAATAGATAATCAACACACAATATGATCCGTAATTAAAAAAGCTTCCCTGCACAACTCAATAACTCACAATCCTTGCATCAAAAATTGATAAGAAGGTTAAAATAACAGTTCCTAAAAGGAGAATTACTTCCTCACAGTCTGAAATTGATTCTCAAACACAACTTTTAACCTGCAAAAGATTGAATACTTCTATAGAAGGCATGAGTATATGACACACAAACATAGAAAGAAGAGAAGGCACAAGCTGAATTTCACTGTCAAAAGGTGTTGCAAATCTATATAATTCCTCCACTAGTACATTTGACTTATTTTTTCTACCAAAATTTTTGACCATGAAATAAAAAGGTTATGGTTGGTCAGATTATAGAAGGAAACTTTTCATTTTTTTTAATCCATGCCCGTGTTAGTTGAAAGTTCGACCACTATGGTGTACATCAAAATTTTGACAAGCACATGCATAAATTTTTAAAAAAAATATTTCATTTCTCATTTGATTATTACCATGGCGAATTTTTTCAAGAGTTGCAGCGCACGAAACCTCATCGGCCAAGGCAGATTCAACACTGGGTATAGGGGTTGTAGTTTTATCTAGACTTGGGCCTTTGATCTTCGAGCTTGGTTTTGGAAACTTGGCTTTTCCTCTCCTTATCAAATATTGGAAGCTCATTGAGGTAGTGATTTGATTATGGCATTTACTAGATTCTCATTGTTTTATTATGAGCTAGGGCATCATGTAATGTTTATTTTCTATTACCAGTGTTTTACATGGCATATGCCCTTGGCTCGTGCTCTTTATATTACCACTATTATTACTTTCTTGGAGTATCATTGATTACCCATGAGCTAGGACATCCATTTATATGATCTAGGGCATTCATTTATATGAGCTTGATCACACGATAACCAATATGAATAGACACGACTGACATCATTTCATTATCGGTTGACTGGCATCATTTCATTATCTTACACAGTGATACAAATAACCACTAGTTAGTGGTGACGCAAGGTAGGGAGAAAGAGGGGCCAAACAATGGTGCACCCTAATGATCCAAGCCTGCAACACACATGCGGAAGCAACACACAATAATAATGAGAGGGAGAATGCCAGATCCTTCATATATTATCATCAATTTGAATCATACATGCCAAGATGTAAGGCCTTCCTAGTCATGACCTGATATTACAATGAATCTTAGAAGTCCTCAAACATGTGAGGATCTTGTACAAACCTCAATTTTAATGTCTACCAACTTCTATCCAAAAACTGCCTCCTAAACTACAACCAAACATCTACATTTATACAAGAAGTTACCAAGCTGAGTCGGCCTTCAGATCCACAATCAATAGAATTAATGGTCAAATATGGGACCACATGCTTCCCAATGATGGATTCCAACATTAAATCCATGATCCAATATAAATGCACAAGTCGGCCATAATAGGAAATAAAACTAGACCCGTCGGTAAGCAAGATAATCGAGCAGCAGACAGGCAATGCCAAGTGCTAGTGAAATAAATGACCACCTAGGAGAGAACCGACCACACTCGGTAACCAAAGGAAATTGACCAACTACCGACCAACTCAGTCAAAGCAGAAACTGAGCAACACAGACAAACTCCAAATTCTTTTTAGTGACATAGGATTGCCAAGGACCCGAGATGCTCCCGCATCAGACACCTGGGGTTATTTTGAAATGATTCTCTGAATCATTTGGTAGGTCTGGTTTGAGCTACATCCAACTCAGACTACAAAATCCAAGAACTGTCTTCCATTGGTCTATTCTTCTACTTAACTAGATATTCCATGTACTGTTTTCCTCTTGTGCTCTTGCCAATTCTTTCCTTCAAAATCTTTTCAACTTCATCATTCTGCTTCTTAGGATATTCTATTGGTACTATCACTTCTTCATCATGTTCATGATACTCATATAAATCAGCAATATTGAAAATTGGTGATATATCCATGTCATCGGGTAACTCAATCTCATATGCATTTCCATTGTCAAATTTCTTCAGAATCTTGCAAGGTCCAAACTTCTTCATCTTCAGATTTCCATATGTTCCAACAGGAAATCAACCTTTCTTCAAATGAACCATCACTTCATCACCAACATCAAAAGTTTTATGTCTTCTTGATCTATTAGCTCTGTCTTTGTATTTCTGATTACTATCTTCTAGCTTCAGCTTCACATCTTCATGCAATGTCTTCATGTATTCATCAAACTTTACTCCAACACTTTTCTTATTCTTATCAGCAATGTCTCTCAAATTAGATATTCCTCTCGGTTGTGTGCCATTCACAATATCAAATGGTGTCTTTCCAGTACTCCTATTCATTGAATTATTATATGCAAACTCTGCTTGTGCTAACACAGAATCCCAATTACTTGGGGTGTCTCCAACTAAACATCTCAAAAGATTTCCCAAACTTCTATTCACAACCTCAGTCTATCCATTGGTTTGTGGGTGAAATGTAGAACTATATTTCAATTCAGTGCCAAATTTCTTCCAAAGTGTTTTCCAAAAATAACCAACAAATTTATTGTCTCAACCAGAGATAATAATAATCGGTAATCCATGCAATCTGACAATTTCCTTAAAGAAAAGATCTGCTATATGTATTGCATCTAATGTCTTTCTACAAGGTATAAAATGTGTCATCTTAGAAAATCTATCCACAACAACAAATATTAAATCATTACCTCTTACTGTCTTCGGTAAGCCAAGAACAAAGTCCATACTGATGTCAATCCAAGGTTTCTCAGGAACAGAAATCAGTGTATACAATCCAGTATTCTGACTTACTCCTTTTGCAACTTGACAAATTCCACAACTTTTCACAAATTTATGAACATCTTTATACAACTGTGGAAAATAGTATTTCTCCTTAAGCAAATTCCATGTTTTATCAATACCAAAATGTCTAGCCAAACCACTACTATGTTTCTCTTTTATCAGATTAGTTCTCATTACTCCTCTCGGTATACACAACTAAATACCTTTGAACAACATACCTTCTTGAATGAAATATTCATCCCATTTAGTGTCTTGTTGATCTTGAATAGGTGCTCTGCACTTTCTCCATGGCTCAAAAAAATCAAGGTCATTTTCATACAAACTTCTCATCCCATCAAAACCAAGAACTTCAATTTTCATCTCAGTCATCAAAGATCTTCTTCTACTCAATGCATCAGCAACTTGGTTAGTGATTCCACTCTTATGCTTTATCACAAATGTATAACTCTGCAAATACTCAACCCACTTCATATGTCTCTGATTCAACTTATTTTGACTACCCAAATATTGTAAAGCCTTATGATCAGTATACAACAAAAATTCACTCCGTATCAAATAATGTCTCCATTTCTTTAGCACTTGAACAATAGCGTAGAATTCTTGATCATACACAAAATATTTCCTTCTAGCATCATTCCACTTTTCACTAAAGAAAGAAACATGTTTACTTTCTTGACTCAACACAGCTCCAATTGCACTTCCACTTGCATCACATTCTACTTGGAATACTTTACTGAAATTAGGTAATGCCAAAATAGGTAATTCAACAACCTTCTGCTTCAGGGTCTCAAAACTTTTGTCAGCTCCATGTGTCCACTTGAATTATCTTTTGTCTCCTCTCATAGTCTCAGTCATAGCATTACAGATTGAAGTAAAATTTCTTATGAACTTTCGATAAAAACTTGCAAAACCATGAAATGATCTTACCTCACTAGCATTCACAGGTGTAGGCCAATTCAAAATAGCTTCAACCTTTTCAGGATCCATCTTCAAACCATCAGCTGAAATAACAAATCCCAAATACACAATCTCTTCTTTCATGAATGAACACTTTTTCAGATTTATCAACAACTTTTCCTCTTTCAACTTCTGCAAAACTTGTCTAACATGCAACAAATGTTCTTCTCTAGTCTTACTGAATATTAGAAGAACATCACTTGTCTAACATGCAACAAATGTTCTTCTCTGGTCTTACTGAATATCAAAATATCATCAAGATATACAATCACAAACTTACCCAAGAATTTCTTCAAAACCTCATTCATCAACCTCATAAAAGTACTCGGTGCATTAGTTAAACCAACAGGCATAACCAACCACTCATACAAATCATCTTTTGTCTTGAAAGTAGTCTTCCATTCATCACCTTCTATGATTTTGATCTGATGATACCCACTTTTAAAATCAATCTTTGTGAAATACTTTGCTCCAGTCAAACTATCCATTATGTCATCTATTCTCAGTATAGGAAACATATACTTCACTGTTATCTTATTGATTGCTCTAGAATCAGTACACATTATCCATTCTCCATTCTTCTTTAGTGCCAATATAACAGGTACTGCACAAGGACTCAAACTTTATCTGATCAAACCTTTCTCCAACAACTCTTGAATATGTCGGTTCAATTCTCAATTCTCGGTAGGTGTCAACTAATGAGGTGCCTTATTTGGTAAACTAGCTCCAGGGATTAGATCCATACAATGATCAATGCTTCTTTTTGATCCTAAACCATCACATACATTATCCAGAATGATATCACTATACTCAGTGAGTAACTTATCAATCTCCTCTAGGACATTATCCTCTATTTTCTTACTCAGCTTGTTAGAGATCACAACAAAACATACATCATTCCTCTTCAAAGAGTTAAAAAACTTTCTTCCTTCCATCAAACAAACTTTCACAGATGTGCAAACATTACTAACAGGTTCTTCCATCAATAGTAATAAGATTTGTTTCTTTTCATTAGCCACAATAGTATACTTATGCAATCTCCCATCATATATAACATGTCTATCATATTGCCAAGGTCTACCCAACAAAATATGACAACAATCCATAGGCATGCTATCACACAACACGTTATCATAGTACTTTCCAATCTTCAAATTCACATAACATTATTCACTTACCAGGAGTGTATGCTCATCTTTGATCCATGAAATCTGATAGAGCTTTAGACGTACCAACCTTTCCAACTACAATTTTGTGACCATCTCTTCAGATGCGAGGTTCTCTGAGCTACCACTGTCAATGATTACCTTCCAAAATTTGTCAGAAACTCTACATTTGGTCTTGAACAAACTTTTCCTTACCAGATCTTCCTTCTTCCTTTCATTCCACAGTGTTCTCCTTACCGTCAAGTTATTTTTCTTCTCAGGTTCATTTGGTGACTCTTCTTGCACCAAAGCATTTCTACTGCTACCAGCCTTCTTACTAGCCTGTGTACATTCAAAAGATCTATTTTGTTCTTCTCCACAATTGTAACAAGTTCCTCAAAAACTTCCTCTGCCATAACCACCTCGGTAGTTACTACCTCTGCCTCTAGAACTTTCACCTTTCCACTCAGTCTTGCCTTTGTCCAGATTTGTCTTTTCTAGTTCAGATCTACCATTTTCACCATTAGATCTACCTCTTCCTCTAGGGAATCTACCACCTTGACCTCTCTATCTTTGCTCATGTCTTTTGTTCAATTTCTCCTCGGCCTTCAAAGCAAATTGATAAGCCTCTTCAATGTTTTCCAATTTGACCATACTAATTTCCTCTTGGATGGAAACCCTCAAACCATTTAGGTATCTACCAATTCTTTCCACATCATCTTCATCATGTCCAGATCTGATATCTAGTCTGTATAATTCCTTAGTATATTCTTTTACTGAGCTATCTTTTTGTCTCAAACTTTGCATTCACTGAACTAGGTTAATTTGACAATCACAAGGTAAGAACTTCCCTTTTAATTTATTGACCATTTTACTCCATACCTTGATTTTGTCTTTGCCTTTCCTTTTTCTATCCAGCTGTAGATGTTCCCACCATAAGGATGCATGAATTTTCAATTTTGTGTTTGCAATCTTTACCTTCTTATCCTCAGGAATGTTTTCATATTCAAAATACTTTTCCATCTCGGTGATCCAGTCCACGAATTCATTAGAATCCAACTTTCCACCATACTCAGGGGGATTGAAATGTGGTTTTGACTTTAGACTTGTCAAAGCCTTCAAAAATCTTTCTTCGCCTTGATCTATAATAGGAGCAAGTTCTGCATTCACCTGTTCTTCTTCAATTCCATCATCACTAACATCTTCAAGATATTTGCCTCTTCTTTGGGTTGTTTCCACTGCTTCTAATCTAGTAGCAATCTACCTTAGCATATCTACCAATCCTGAATCTGCATCTCACCTCCCATGAACCATCTTGACAACCCTCTGCAATTGCAGGTAAGATCGCAATCTACTACCCCACAACAATTCACTAGGGCTTCAAGAGGAACCTGTAAACCTAGATCCACATAACTAGATCAATATCTCATGTCGCTCTGATACCACCCGACGCAAGGTAGGGAGAAAGAGGGGCCTAACAATGGCACACCCTAATGATCCAAGCCTACAACACACATGCGAAAGCAAGAAACAACAATGGTGAGAGGGAGAATGCCAGATCCTTCATATATTATCATCAATTTGAATCATACATGCTGGGCTGTAAGGCCTTCCTGATTACGGCCTGATATTAAAATGAATCTTAGAAGTCCTCAAACATGCAAGGATTTGGTACAAACCTCAATTTTAATGTCTACCGACTTCTATCCAAAAACTACCTCCTAAACTACAACCAAACATCTACATTTATACAAGAAGCTACCGAGCTGAGTCGGCCTTCAAATCCACAATCAATGGAAGTAATGGTCAAATATGGGACCACATGCTTCCCAATGATGGATTCAAACATTAAATCCATGATCCAATATAAATGCACAAGTTGGTCATAACAAGAAATAAAACCAGACTTGTCGGTAAGCAAGATAACCGAGCAACAGATAGGCAATGCCGAGCGCCAGTGAAATAATCGACCGCCCAGGAGAGAACCAACTACACTCGGTAACCAAAGGAAACTGACCAAATACCGATCAAATCAGTTAAAGAAAAAACTAAGTAACACAGACAAACTCCAAATTCTTTTTGGTGACACAGGATTGTCAAGGAACCGAGATGCTCCTGCATCAAGTGGTTATCATAACACATTAACAATGTATTACGATAACCATTAATTACTGGTTATCATGTGATTAAGAAATTGACTAAGTTGATCTTAACAGTGACTACATAATATATGAGCTAGGGCATCCATTTATATGAGCTTGATCACATGATAACCAATATGAATAAACATGACTGACATTGTTTCATTATCGGTTGACTGGCATCGTTTCATTATCTTACACAGTGATACGAATAACCACTAGTTAGTGCTTATCGTAACACATTAAAAATGTGTTACGATAACCATTTATTACTGGTTATCATGTGATCAAGCAATCGACTAAGTCAATCTCAATAGTGACTGCATAATATATATAATATGAGCCGTAATAATTCTCAGTCGACTATGATACATATGATCGATATTAAATCATATATATATATATATATATATATATATATATATATATATATATATATATATATATATATATATATATATATAATACATAGTCGATTAGCCATAACAATAATCAATCAGATCAACAATATAAGTTAACACATACCTTGTTCCAAAGCTCCCATTTTGGCACAGGCAGGGAGGATGCTGACAAAGGTTGTGGATTTCTAAAGCCTTTTCAAAAAATTCATTTTGTACATAGCCCGTAATCATAGCATTCCATGATACCACATGTCTTTGATGCAGTTTGTCAAAGAGTTCATGTGCCTTGTCTATAGTTCCACATTTTGTATACATGTTTACTAGGGTAGTTGCAACTACAACATCTAACAAAATTTCTTTATCTTTTATGCTTTGATGGATGTCCACACTCTATTCCAAAACTCCCATTTTGGCACAGGCAGGGAGGATGCTGGCAAGGGTTGTGGAATTTGGCTTTACATCCTCCAATTGCATTTGTTTGAAAGTTTCTAAAGCCTTTTCAAGGAATCCATTTTGTGCATATCCTGCAATCATTATAGTCCATGAAACCACATTTCGTTGAGGCATTCTCTAGACCTCCAGAAGAAGGAAGTCTAGAAGATGAAATCAAGAATATTATTTTTAGTTGTATGAATATAATGTAAAAAAACTAGATCTTGGTGTTCACTTCAAATAGAGGATCAACATTCAAGATCTTAGTAGAATCATATCCATTTGATATCAACAAAAGACTTCTGAGGCTATATGATTATGAGAGCAATAGTTTAAATTTTATGATTGAAACCTCCAAGCAAAAGGGAGCTAATGTCATGCCAGGCAACTTAAAATGGCCTTCCTTGGGAATCAGTTCTATAGAGTTGCCAAAAATGTTGGAAGAAAAGAAGAAAAAGAAAAATGTTAGTGCAAAGGAGTTGTTTGTATTTAATTTAGGAAAATCTAAATCAATATTGTCTCAAAATCTCCACGGTTAAATACCATATATGCTACTCAAATGTACATTGTGATTACTAAAAAAATCAAAAGAAAAGATCCCTCTTTTCCTTTGTATTATTTTAATAGTGAGGATTTCCATTGTATTTTTTAGCTTCACCAATACTTACATATCACAAAACTTTAAAAAAAATCTAATGACAAAAAAAACTTACATCTTATGATCCAATCTAGTGTTATTTTTACTCATTTCATCATCCATAGGAAGTAGAGGATTAAGATCCATGACCAAATGAAATCCTGTCACTAAAAACATATGCTTTTGTCTCCAAATTGATGACAACAAATGAAGAATCACACACTCTTTGAATACTTCACCTTTGGTCTCCCTCTGAAAGCTACCTATTATAATTTCCATTGGAAGCTTTGAGAACATAAATGAAATCATTACGGTGCCTAGAGAGATCATTTAAAGAGGAGGAGGCAGTGCCATTTTTATCTATATTCTGTTTAATGGAGGAATATGCAAAATTTGTCTTCTCCTTTGCACCTCAGAAGAAAATAGTGGCAAAATCATAAGTTGCGATGGCTTCCATTGTCAGGTAGAAAGTTACAAGCTGAACTCTTTATTTTTTTGCAGTATCTTTGATCTCTACTGTTAATCGACCAAGAATCCTAACCAACAACCTTTCATTAATACACAAACTAAATGATGGAGTGAATTTTTGTTCTTCTTAATTTTTTCTATTTTGTCATGTGAGAGACAAAAGTAAATTTATTAAATTAAGAAAATTATTATTTTTAAACGGAGAATTTTAAGATGAGAAATTTTGTTTCAAAGATATGTCTTAAAAATTGCAATTATGTAGTAGTATTAGTTTTAGATAATGAAATTAATAATTTAAATATTTAATATTAAATAATATTTTTTTCTTAAAATAATATTTATAACAATACAAATGATATCACACTAAGGATGCATTGATATGTTATGCTACATGAGTTTGAGCATATGCTTTGATGGATATCCATACCCTGTTCCAAAGCTCCTATTTTGGCACAAGCAGGGAGGATGATGGCAAAGGTTACAGAACTCAGATTTATTCCTGCCAATTACATGTCTTTGAAAGTATCTAAAGCCTTTTCAACAAATCCATTTTGTGCATATCCTATAATCATGTAATTCCATGAAACCACATCTCTTCAAGGCATTTTGTCAAATAGTTCACACGCCTTGTCTATCTTTCCACATTTTGCATACATGTCTACTAGAGCACTTGCAACCACAACGTTTGACAAAATTCCTCTATCCTTCATGCTTTGATGGATGTACCACCCATGTCTTCTATAGGCCACAATGATCGTATTTCATGAAACCCTATCGTGCTCTTTCATTTGGTCAAACACTTTATGAGCATCAACCAAACTTCCACACTTCACATACATATAAATAAGCTTATTATGAGTTGTACATGTTCCAAATACCCATCATTTGTGAATGATGAAAGAGTGGACATTTTTTCCCAGTTGAAGATATATAGAGGAGTCTTTAGGAGGGTTGTGTGTAGGAAGAAGAATGTGCAACACCTCCTTCAACTGACCCTACACAACATTGTAATTTTGAAATGACTGGTTAATGGCAATGGCATTTTATGATTGTAATTGAAGCGTGTTATTCACCATACTCAAACATTGCCTACCACGGAGACATTGTTAGTAGTAAACCTGTGAGCATTTTCACATGATAGCATACAATCAAGTTTACTGTTTACCTTCTTAGGTTTACAATCTTTTTTGTTTTATTGATTCAACATTTGGAGGAACACTGGTTGAATGTAACAGAGTTATTGCAGGTCAAATGTAACTAGACATAATTCTTATTTGTTGGACTATGCTTTTCTTTGTTTTGTATCCTTTGAAGAGACCTTAAGTTGGACACTTGTTCATTGGAAACCCTCTTTATGAAGGCCTTGAAGATGACTAATTCTAGCTCAGGTATAGTTAAATTGTCTTGCTTCCCTAGAATGACATCTTTGTTCAAACCATTGATTGCAAACATTTTTTAAGTACTTGAATCTACAATAGAACAATAGTGGTGAATGTATGATTATTATAATCATATGATTATATGTTATAATATTTATGTAATAAATGTAGTAATGATGGTGCGGTGCATTATTGATATAGGCTCGATTGCTCTTGTCAATGTGCCAAACTATCAATGTGGTGGTGGGCAGTGTGTATTGAAGACTTCACAGACACAGAGCAACCCTGGATGACAATTTTGGTGCTTCCTAAATAGAAAAAATGTTGCTAATGTGTATATATTTAATGTTTCTAATGTAAATACTGTTAGGAATAGTCCCAAGAGATAATTGAGAGGGGGGGGGGGGTGAATCAATTATCTACTAGTTTCAATTCTTTATCCAATTAACTATACTTAAACATAAAGCATAAACACAATGAAAGAACACTTGAACACAACACCAATATTTTGGTTACGTGGAAACCCAAATAGGTAAAAACCCCAATGGGAATTGACACCCACTAATAATCTGCACTAGTGTATTATGATCCTTGTTAGAAGATCCTTAACCATGTTAGGAGTTTTCTTTACAATGCATTTAGTATAGTGACCTGGTCAAGGGTTAGAACCTGTTAGGAGTCTTTTACAATTAACCTTGTTAGGGGTGAGGATGCACTATCTAAGAGCACACTACTCAAATGAGTGAAGGATACAACCTTCTAAATAATAGATACATAATATATCTGGATCTTGGTGAACTGCACTTTGACCTACTATCTGGATTAGTTCCAATGTATAGCATAAAAACTTTACTTGGTCACATAGACCTTCTGTTGATGGCTCAACACTTCACACACTCTACTCTGCTCTTCATAATCAACTTTGAACCATACCTTAGCAATAAAAAATGACTGCCTATAAATATCTTTCCACTAAATGATATAATCAAATCAGCTTGTTAGAACCACCTTGAAATCATATTAGAGAAACCATAACATACTCCAATAATAATTCTATCAGCTCTACTAAGAACGCAACACATTCTGGGACCTGTCCAATATTAATAAATGTAGACGCACACTACACATTGTTGTCTCTACCAAAGTAACTAAAAATTTCTCCTCAAGATGAATTACATCATGCACTCTTAACCAAACATTACTAACTCTTCTTCAAGCACTAATCCAAGGGTGCATACTGAAATGATAGGCGCAACTCCTGAACCAATATAATCTCTGTCGGGTCTTTTGAATAAACACAGGAAACTGCTACTGGTGAATAGCGACTGTATAAATTCACTTCTACTGATCATCAAACTCTGGGTCCATGAATGTAACATCACTAACATGTCTCCATCACATATCCAAATGCGCAAGGCTCCATGATAACTGTATGAACAATCACTCATAGAACACTGCCTGTAACTCTGTCAGGAACACTGCTGACACAAGCTGTTATATAACTATTTGTACTAACAATTAACCTCTATGTCCATGATATCATGCTGATAAGATGTCCATGCTATATACTAGAAGTTTACTACATAAGTCTTCCACGCATGCCACTTACCATATGTTGTCATCAATGACAAACATACAGTCAGCACCAGCTTGCTGGAAAATCTCCAACAATCTCCCCTTTTGGCATTAATGGCAACATATGGAATGAAAAAATCCACCAATTGAAATGAGCATTTCCTTTATAAAATTCTCCATTTCCTCTTCAAAAATCCCCAAGGATTAATCCTCCATCTGATGCAATATTCTTCAACATTCTCCATTTCCTCAACTGAACTGCTTTCATAACTGAATACTACTCGCCCTTAGTATATTACTCCTTCTTTTACTTCTATTTTTCATGACTGTATATTACTCCCCCTTTGATATCAATGGAAAAGGGTGCTAATTAGTTTAAGCACTGGTACTACTCCTGAACTAGAGTAGTCAACCATCCATTAGTCCCTAAGGACTGATGTTGTTTCTTCTTTCTTCTAAGCAGAATCAGGGAAGGGAATTACTCCCAACTTCTCCCTAAGATACTCAAAAGTATCCTTTGGCAAGGGCTTTGTGAATATGTTTGCTAACTAATATTTAGTACTCACATAGTCCACCTTGAATTCTTTCTCTGCCACTTTCTCTCTTAGGAAGTGATACTTATCTCAATGTGTTTTGTCTTTGCATGCATTACAAGGTTCTTTGACATGTTGATAGTGCTAGTGTTATCACAATGAATAACAATAGGATAATCAATCTGAATTCCAAAATCCTTTATCATTTGCTTGATCCACACAATTGTAGAACAATTTAGGGTTTCTGCAACATACTCAGCTTCTCCTGTTGACTGAGAGATACAATTTTTCTTCTTGCTTGTCCAAGTGACAAATCTATCACCAAGAAACACTGCTCCTCCTGATGTACTCTTTCTATCATCAATGCATTCTGCCCAATCTGCATCGGTATACACATGAAGCTCAACATTTTTTGAATTAGGATACCATAGACCATAGTCTATAGTGCCTTGCAAGTATTTGAATATTATTTTTACTACCATAAGGTGACTTTGTTTAGGCTCTGCTACAAATCTTCCAACTATGCCAACTGTATTGGAAATATCAGGTCTAGTTTGAGTAAAATATATATAAGTTTACCAATCATAAACTTGTACAATGTTATATCTACTACTGGTGAGTCATCTTCTTTTGTAATCTTGCATCCTATTATCATAGGTGTTCCCACTGGCTTACAATCATCCATCTTGAATATTTTCAAGATCTCTTTCACATATTTGGTCTGATTAATGAAAATACCTTTCTCTTTCTGTTGCACATTTAATCCCAAAAAGTATTTGATAGGTCCAATCATGCTCATCTAAAACTCATTCTGCATTTCTTTAGCAAATTCTGCACTAAGTTTGTCATTACCTCCAAAGATAATGTCATCAACAAATATAGTTACAAGTAGTAAACCTTCATATGTCTCTCTTATGAATAGATTACAATCTGCAGCTCCTTTCTTGAATCCAATGTTTGTTAGATATCCATCTAGTCTCTCATATGTCCATGCTCTAGGGGCTTGCTTAAGTCCATAGAGGGCCTTCTTCAATCTACATACCATATCAGGTCTGTCTAATAAGGTGAATCCTTTTGGCAGCTCAATGTATACTTCTTTCAATTCTCCATTCAAGAATGCTAACTTGACATCCATATGATAGACTTTGAAGTTTTTGAATGTTGTATAGGCTAGAAACACCTTAATAGCTTCTAATCTGCTCACTGGTGCAAAAGTGTTTGAATAATCAATGCCTTCTCTCTGTGCATATCTCTTACATACTAACCTTGGCTTATTTCTTACTACTGTACCATCTTCATTCATCTTGTTTATGAATATCCATTTTGTTCCAATAACATTCTTATCAGTAGGTCTTGGGACTAGTTCCCAAGTATCATTCTTGATAATCTGATCTAGTTCTTCTTTCATAGCATCATGCCAATCTGAATCATTACATGCATCTTCAACACTTAAGGGTTCAATCTGAGATAGTAAACATACCACTTCATTGCTTGCAAATTTTTTTTCTTTTGATCTTGTTGTGACTTTTCTGCCCTGATCTCCAATAATGTAATCTTTAGAATGGTATCTAGATGTAAACTTTGGAGCTTTAGGTGATACTATCTCATCTGCCTTTGGAGTTTCTTCTTCACTTGTCTCAAGGTAATTAAATAGAACATCAATACTATAAAAAATTTCTTCAACAACTATCTCACTAGTGGAGGGTTCGGGTTCTTCAATCATAGGTGGGTAATCATGATATCTTTCTTGAACCATAAACTTTTCATCAATCTTAACATGAGCACTTTCAATAATCTTCTTCAATCTTAAATTGAAACATCTATAAGCTTTTCTTTTAGTAGAGTAACCAAGGAAAATACCTTCATCGCTTCTTGCATCAAACTTGCCTACTGCTTCATCCCTCTTGATGTAGCACTTGCTTCCAAAGATTTTGAAGTATTTTACTATGGGAACATTGCCAAACCATAGCTCATAAGGTGTCTTGTCCATGCCAGGTCTTAATTGAATTCTGTTGATGGTATAGACTACTGTATTGACTACATCTCTGCAATAGGTGTGTGCAACTTTTCCTTCAATCATGATGGTGTGCGCTGTATCAAGGATGATCCTATTCCTTCTTTCTACAATCCCATTCTACTGAGGGGTTCTAGGTGCACTTAACTATCTTTTTATGCCATGTTCTTCGCAGTACTCATAGAATCTATCAGAGGTGAATTATCCTCCTCTATCCAATCTTAGACACTTTATCTTTAATCTAGATTCATTCTCAACCTTAGCTTTGAATATTTTGAACTTCTCAAATGCTTCTAACTTATCTTTCAAGAATGCAACCCACATCATTCTAGAATAGTCATCTACAAACAAAATGAAATACCTTTCACCATAGTATGATCTAGTTTGAGTTGGTCCACAAAGGTCTGTATGAATCAGATCCAACTTGTTCTCTACTAAGTTATGCTTGCTCCTGAATGAATTCCTCACATGCTTTCCCATTACACATTCCTTGCATATAGTATCAACCAGTTTTTCTATGCTAGGTAGGTCTCTTACTGCCTTAACATTACTAATCTTTACTATGTTATCAAAATTGTTATGACATAGTCTTTTGTGCCATAACCAACTATCATCTACTTTAGCAACAAAACAAATTTCTTCTAGATTAATTTGAAAAACATTACCTTTAGTTTTTGATCCTGATGTAATCATTTCTCCTTCTTTATTATTAATGATGCGCTTGTTTCCATTGAATTCCAATCTGTAACCTTTGTCAAGTAACTATCCAACACTTAGTAGGTTATGTTTCAAACCATCAACCTAAAGAACATCATCACTACTATTCTTTCCATCCAAGGTGATGGCTCCTCTACCAATGATGGGTTTGGGAGTGTTATCTCCAAATCTAACCATGCCTCCTTTGTATCTATCTAAATGAACAAATCTATCTTTGTCTCCTATCATGTGATGTGAGCAACCACTATCAATGATCCAATCTGTCCTGATGTCAGCTTGTGAAATTAGAGGTAATTCTTGTGAATCCTTTTCATCTTCAAGAACAATGAATCCAATTTCTTCTTCTACTGATTATTCATCTGATACTCCATCTCCAACATAATAGCATTCCTTTGTATACTTAGGCTTGTAGTTGTTTTGGTACCTTTTAACTCTTGTAGGACACTTAGATGTAAAGTGACCAATCTTATTACATGAAAAACATTTAAATGGCAATTGACCTTCATATTTCCATTTTCCTTTCTTTTCTCTTTTAGCAATCATAGCAATGAAATCATCTAGTGTTTTCTCTTCATCATCATCATCAAAATTTCCATAAGTGCTTACAAATTTCTTACCATGGACTGATGCTTTGAAGGCTGTCTCACTTTTAGGTTCTGTCTTCAATCTTGAAATCTCAAAAGCTGAAATTTTGCTGATCAAGGTCTCTCTTTTGAAATTTGATGTAAGCTGCATGGTCTCATCAAGGATGTTGATCTTGTTTTCATACTCTGCTATGAGAGTGGTCATCAATTTATCCATAATGTCTTCTTCCGAGATCTCTCCACCATTGTTCCTGATTCTTGCAACTGCTTCATTAATCCTTTTGTTGTAAGCTCTGATGTTTTCTTCAGGTAGCATCTCTAATGCATTGTATCTTTTCTTCCAAGTTTTTCTATGCGCATCCTTTTCTTGTTTATCTCCTTCAAATATGTCTTCTAGGTGCTTCCATATCTTGTGGGTTGTATCTACTTTCTTTATCTCTAAAAACTCACTATCAGATAGGGCACTGATAAGGGCCTCTTTGGCATTGCATTTTGATGAAACAATTCCTTGTTCTTTTCAGTAGCATCATCCTTTACAAGGTCTGCTAAAGTGGGGATCTTGACTTCTTTGATAGTTACATCAAAAACTTCAAAAGCAATGCATTGTAAATGTGTCACCATCTTGTTCTTCCAGTCAAGATAATTCTCTAGAGATAACTGAGAGGGGGGGGGGGGGTGCGAATTAGTTATCTACTAGTTTCAATTCTTTATCCAATTAAGTATACTTAAACATAAAGCATAAACACAATGAAAGAACACTTGAACACAACACCAATATTTTGGTTATGGGAAAACCCAAATAGGTAAAAACCTCGGTGGGAATTGACACCCACTAATAATCTCCACTAATAATTTGCACTAGTGTATTATGATCCTTGTTAGAAGATCCTTAACCATGTTAGGAGTTGTCTTTACAATGCATTTATTATAGTGACTTGGTCAAGGGTCGGACCTGTATGTGATGGAATGGGGACCTCAAATCCAACTACACACACAACATAGTCATTACTCATATGATCAAATTATGAGAGAGAGTATGAATTACTCAATCTAAAATTCATGGTGATGCGACCTGTTACCTCCTATGTAGATGGGGTGTTTAATTTCTCTCAGATTGGAGAGCCAATAACCATAAGATTGATTCTATAATGGAGGATTTTCAAAAGCTATGATGACAAACTAAAACTGAATTACACTAGAATGAATGCAATTTAATCTAAGAGCTTTAAAAGAGATATGATATTAATCTAAATAGCTTGAAAGGAAATATGAAGTGCAGATTATTCTAAAGTACTTGAAAGAAATATGAGATTAGATTAAACTATGAGCAAATAAGCCAAACTAAGTATATGAATATGCAATATTAACTAAATGAAAATTATACTAAAATGCAATAAAAGCTTTGAATTGATAAAATTGAGACACAAAAATTCTATAGTTTAGTTACTCTCAACAATTTGCCTCCTTTTGAATGAAGAAATGAGGTCCATTAAATAGAAAAGCCCGGGAAGAGAATGAAGAGGTTCTTGATTTGAAACTCCCAACCCTTCATTCCCATTTGAGACAAAAAAGCATTGAATTACTTAATTAAAAGAATGGAATTTTCCACATAGGGGACTTTTCAAATATCTTGAATTATTAATTCAAAAATGAGTGTCCATTCAAATAACAAGTAATTATTAATTCCTTTTTATGGGTAATTAGCTAAAGGGGGTAGATTTTAATTTAATTCCAAGTACTTAGGACTTTAGGATTAAATTAATTTATCATAGGGGTAATTTAGCTAATAAAAGTCAAAGACTTTAGGAATTAATTTTAATATTTGATTAATGCAATTAGGGTTTTTGCAATTGACATCAAGTCGAATTAAGTCAAGTAGGAGAGAGAAAATTGCCTAGGAAATTAGGACTTTGGAGATGTAAAATTGACAAAGATGCACCAATATTGATTGAATTTATTAGGTGCCAATTTTAGGGTATTACAATACCCCGTTAGGAGTCTTTTACAATTAACCCTGTTAGGGGTGAGGACACATTGTCTGAGAGCACACTGCTCAAATGAGTGAAGGCTACAACCTTCTGAATAATAGATACACACTATATCTGGATCTTGGTGAACTGCACTTTGACCTACTGTATGGATCAGTTCCAATGTATAGCATAAACACTTTACTTGGTCACATAGACCTTTTGCTAATGGCTCAAAACTTCACACACTCTACTATGCTCTTCACAATCAACTCTGAACCATACCTTAGCAATCACAAATGACTGTGTATAAATATCTTTCCACTAAATGATATAATCAAGTCAGCTTGTTAGAACCACCTTGAAATCATATTAGAGAAACCATAACATACTCCAATAATAATTATGTTGGCTCTACTAAGCACGCAACACATTCTGGGACCTATCCAATATTAATAAATGTAGACGCACGCTACACACTATCTGATGGAATATGGATGAAGTGACTGAGAGGGGGGGGGGGTGAATCAGTCAACCATAAAACACTTCACAATTATTTCTTTCTAGATCCCTTAGGATATCTTAAAGAATGTTATCTATTTTAGCACTCGGTAAATAGATTGTAGTAACTTTGAAGATGCAGAAAGTATTAGCAAAATTATCTTTTAGATATTCATCAGCACTAGTGTATGATTAAGATAGCAATTAAGAACACAAGAGACACAAGATTTAACGTGGAAACCCAATATGGGAAAAACCACCAATGTATCTAGATACTGATTTTCACTTTTCTGAAGTGATGCCCGGTTAGAAGCCAACCCGGAAAAAGGTTACAAAACACACTGTTAGGTGTGACCTTGTTAGAGGATTTAATCACCCTGCTAGGAGTGGCCTGGTAAGAGGTCTTGAAAACAATTCAATGGAATTGTCACCTTGTTAGAGGATTTACAATATGGTTGTTAAACCAACTTGGTTAAGAGATTTAGAATTCACTGTTACAATGATAAGAAGGTAACAATGAAAATGACCTGTATAATAATGCAACTGCCTTACTGATTACAGATCTCTGTTCTGCATAAGTGTGATCCTTCCTGATCGAATAAATCTCTGCTGCACCTTAAGGATATCTGAACATCCTTCACGAATTCGCACACACCTTTCCTGTCTTTCTTCTGTAAATCTTCTGTTGTATTTCATATTTATTTTTCACATTTGACCTTTTATTTATATGATTTTAGATTTGTCAAATTGACATTATTTAGTATAACAGTCGGCTAAATTAAGCAAACTCTATTTGCAAAAATCCTTCAAGGGCCGACAGTGCTCGGTGACCATAACTTTCTACAATCTTTCGGAGACCGAGGGAACTCGGTAAACACCGACAATCCTTTACCTTCGATAACTGATTGAACTCGGTAAACACTGAATTTCCTTTGACGACCGACTGAACTTGGTAAACACTGAATTTCCTTTGACGACTGACTGAACTCGGTAAACACTGAATTTCCTTTGACGACCGACTGAACTCGGTAAACACTAAATTTTCTTTGATAACCGAGTGGACTCGGTAGACACTGATTTTCTTGTCTGGCAAACCGACTGAGCTCGGTAGGAACTGATTGCTGCGGACTATGACATTGTGTGACATTAAAGACAATACATAATTTGAGTAGCAATTTCAGACAATTGTTTCCAACACTATCGGCTCTACCAAAGTAACTGAAACTTTCTCCTCAAGCTGAATTACATCATGCGCTCTTAAATGAACATTACTAACTCTTCTCCAAGCACTAATCCAAGGGTGCATACCGAAATGATAGGTGCAACTCTTGAACCAATATAATCTCTGTCGGGTCTTCTGAATAAACATAGGAAATTGCTACTGGTGAATAGCGACTGTATAACCTCACTTCTACTGATCATTAGACTCTACATCCATGAATGTAACATCACTAACTTGTCTCCATCACATATCCAAAGACGCAAGGCTCCATGATAATTATATGGACAATCTCTCATAGAATACTACCTATAACTCTATTAGGAAAACTGCTGACACAAGCTGTTATATAACTGTTTGTACTAATAGTTAACCTCTGCATCCATGATATCATGTTGATAGCATGTCTGTGTTGTATATACTAGAAGCTTACTGCATAAGTCTTCCATGCATGCTACTTACCATATGTTGTCATCAATGACAAACATACAGTCAGCACTGGCTTGTTGGAAAATCTCCAACAAATACTATTCATTATATTATAAGAACTAATGTAGATTGGGCATAACAGGGAAATAATGGCTACAGATACTTTAGTTGGGTCGATGAAAATTCATCTGCATCTATCCACCCATCTCCACTTATCTGCAATGAAGGATTTGAGTGCAAAATGTGTCAGGCTAGCGCAAATGCGAAAATTATATTTTTACGATGCCTTCTCTATATTGTAATCGCATATCTTTGTTGCGACCATATGCGGAGATGAGCTCAGGAATTAGTTAGTTTAGTATTTTCCTATTGTAACTAATATTTTAATATGGATATGGTGTAACTTCTCTTTGCCTCAAGTACACATATATATGGTTTACATCTTTTTTTACAATAATTCTTTATGTTTATGGCTCAAGTGAGCCCCAATTTGCTATCAATCATTGCCATTTAAGGCTTATCATTGCCATTAAGGTTTACATTCAAAATTTGATTACAATAAGATCAATATATGATCAAAAAAATATCATATGACCATGAAGGAAGGAAGATTTGACATAAAATATATGAAGGCTACTTAGTTTATCTTAGGGATAGAGATAATTTAATTTTAACTTTGGTTGTGTTAAAGGAACTATGTTGACTTTATTTTGTAGTTTTTTAACATGAGAGTTTGTAGATTAATAGGAGTTCACATTTTTATGTGAATGTATCATTCAACAATCGAGCATTAATGCCCATCTATATCTAGTGAGACGAACATAACTCATGTACCTCATGCTAGTGTGCTTGGATACCTTGTATACACTATTTTGCATTAGACTAGACATTATCCAAATAGTGAGTATTTATATAAAGTGCTTGAAGATCAAAGGCCCAAGTCCAGAATGCCAAAATTAATAACAGTGACAACCCTCATAGGCAGTTGGATAATGTCTAGTCTAATACAAGAACACTAACATGAGGTACATGAGTTATGTTCATCTCACTAGATATAGATGGGAATTAATGATCAATTGAATGATATGTTCCCATAAAAATGTGAACTCCTATTAATCTTATTCAAATCTTATTTAATTCATTACTACATAAAGATATAATATTTTTATATAAATATAGACTAATTAAATAATTGAGAGAGTTTGGATCAACATTTGATTATATAAGTCAGACCTAGCATGAGAGAGAGAGAGAGGGGGGGTGGAATGGTGAGGATATTGATGCTCTGCTTAACCATTATTGTAATGGCTAAGCAGAGCATCAATATCCTCACTATTCCCCCCCCCCTCTCTATTCCCCCCCCCCCCTCTCTCTCTCTCTCTCCCCTTTGGCGTGTATTAAACATAATAGAATTTTTAGCATATTATTATCATTCTATTTCTTTGTTGTAAACATTCCATTGGTGTGTATTCCAACTTCATTCAATCCAATCAAGTCATCTTCTACCATTCCTCTTCTATAGCCTTTCTAGGCCTGCCTAGTAGCCCTTCACACCTTGAAATCAACAAATCATTCACAAACTTACCAAATAACCCAGCAACATTTTTAGATTTTCTAGTACCCTTTTCGGAGTTACTAAATTCATCTCAGTCTTATTCCTTCATCATTTGACTGGTAAAGATTTCCTTCTCCCTCTAACTCTCCAACTAGGCCTAATTAGCCCTCCCTCAACAAAGAAAATCCTATCCCTGCTTTCCTCTAGGTCTCCATGACCCTAAACAGTCTTATAATATGATTCAAAATCACTAATTTTCAACTTAGTATGATTCCACCTACTCATCTACTTTCCATGATTGGTGTTGAATCAGTTCAATCAATCATATAGTTTCACTGTTGTGTTGACTATTCCACGATAGTGTACAGGTTTTTGAGAATGGTATTGTCTTTATTGTTTAAAAGACCTTTTCCATTTGTTCCTTGATACATCAATTCGACCACACCCACTCCACTTCATGTGGATGTCTTTGAAATAGACTCCTAACTCTAATAAACTGACTGTAACTACTAACTAACTTCTAACTATCTGATACCAGTCACCAAACTGATTGTATTAACAATCTAGACAAGAAATTTGTTGTCAAGTTGACAAAAAAAGTAAATTTCAAAGGGGCAGAATCTGCCCTCTTCTTGGGATTTTAATCCCAACCACCCATTCATTTCCACCCAGGTGTAGGACTGCAGCAAACAAGGCATGAACGAGGAGACAAACATAAATTTTAATTGCCATTTCTGACAACTTGTTGCTTATAATCCCATGAATTAACAAAGAAAGAAAACTTAATAGAGCAAGGTTCCATTTAAGTACATTTAACACAAATTTTTTTTTTACAAAACTGAACCAATGACATGTTTACAACAAAGGTCTAATAGAACTCCCAACAATTCTTAAACATACTTTATCTGATATGATGAATTCTTAAACAATTAAGGTTGGAGTAGACATAGTTATCACACAATTTTTTGTGTGGTACAATGAAGATTTGGCTAGGTCAAATCTTCCTTTGTGCTAACAATCTACAGAATTAGACCTTTATTAAGAATTCATCATTTCAGATAAAGTATGTTTAAGAATTGTTGGGACTGGTCCTTTGGCGTGTATTAAAAATAATAGAATTTTCAGCATATTATTATCATTCTATTTCTTTGTTGTAAACATGCCATTGGTTCAGTTTTGTAAATTATTTTTGTGTTAACATGCCATTGGTTCAGTTTTGTAATTTGTTTTTTGTTGTAAACATGTCATTGGTTCAGTTTTGTAATTTTTTTTCAGGAACAATTTGGCCAAGGGCCAGATCAATGTTGCTCACAATCTCATTGCCAAAGTGGCCAAAGACTATGTTAGGTTGATAAAAATATGGGGAGTCTCTTTACCGTTACAAATCTTTGAAGATTTCTATACTTGGACGGATGTGTACCATTGTTAAGAGAATTGGACCAAGTTTGGCTTACCTCGAATAGGTGAGGCAAGAGTTCTGTGGGTACCCTAATGTTGGCAAGAGTTCTTTTATTAATAAGATTACTAGGGTGGATGTAGATGTGCAACCTTATGCTTTTACTACTAAGTCTTTGTTTGTCGGGCATACTGATTATAAGTACTTGAGTTATCAGGTTATTGATACCCCTAGTATTTTGGACCACCCCTTGGAGGATAGGAACACCATCAAGATGCTTAGTATTATTGCCTTGGCTCATTTGAAGGTGATTGTTTTATTTTTCCTTGATGTTTCGGGGTCCTGTGGTTATAGTATTGTGCAACAAGAAGCTCTATTTCACAACATAAAACCTCTGTTTGCCAATAAGCCTCTTATTGTAGTTTGTAATAAGATTGATTTTCAACCACTAGAGACACTACCAGAGGAGGATGCAAATTTGCTTACGGAGATGAGATCTGAGGCTGGGAAAAATATGGGTGGGTTCTTTGGGAATCAAGAGGGGGGAGATGATGGCACGCTACTCTCTATGAGTGCTTTGAAGGAAGAAGGGGTGATTGCAGTGAAGAATGCAGAATGTGAGAGGTTGTTGGAGAAGAGAGTGGAAATTAAGATGAAGTCAAAGAAGATCAGTAGTTGTCTCAATAGGATTCATGTTGCAATGCCTAAGTTGCAAGATGGGAAAGAGAGGCCCCCCTTGTATTCCTCAAGCTATTTTGGATGCCAGGGCGCATGCTACCAAGGAGGCCATGAAGCTGGAGAAGGATATTGAGAATGAAAATGGCATGGCTGGAGTTTAATCTACAAGCTTGAAGAAGTGGTATATTTTGGTTAATGAAGAGTGGAAAGAAGATGATATTCCTAAGATCATGGATGGACACAATGTTGCAAACTTTATTGATCCAGATATCTTGCAGAGGCTTGAAGAACTGGAGAGCTAAGAAGGGCTTAGGATGGCAACTGAGGGTGACAAAGATGATGAGATGGGGGAAGTGGAGTTGAATCCTAATGAAAAGGAAGGTTTGGCTGCAATTAGGAAGAAGAAGAAGATGCTTATCATCGAACACAGATTGAAGAAGAGTACTATAGAGTGAAGGCCTACCATACCAAGGAAGTTTTACAAGAACAAGGAATATGGATTAAACAAAATGGGAAGACATCTTTCTAGCCTAGGTGTGGATCCTTCAACAATTAGCTTGATAATAAATGAAGCAGATGAGAGCTGAGCAATTAGCTTCCCAAGAAAATTCTCATAATTGAACTGTGCATACCCCAATTCCTGTGCCCTCTATGTGTACCCAAAGGATATATTTGAACCAACAAGGGTAAGGTTAGCCTTACCCTTGTTGGTTCAAATATATCCTTTGGGTACGCATAGAGGGCACATGAATTGGGGTACACATAGTGCATTTATGAGATTTTTCTTGGGAAGCTAATTGCTCATCTATCATCTACTTCATTATTATGAAGCTAATTGTCAAAGGATCCAGGCCCAGGCTAGAAAGATGTCTTCCCAAACACATAAAAAATATGCACATAAACACGATAGCTGAGAAACATAAATGTAGATATCACAACAGTTGAGAAACATAAATGTAGGCATCATGGTCACAATTTTTTGGACAACATAATTGAGTTGTATACCGAGACGATGCAAAGCAACTTCTGCTCCTCCGATTCCAAGTTGACACTGCGAGATCCAAAGACCATAGATAAGGAATAAATTTAGAGAGCGGAGGAGGGCCATAACAACCAAAATAATATAGGACGAACTTCAAGTTAAATGAGGCAACTGCAAACATTTTAATAGATTTTTATTATTAAATATTGAAATTTGTATGTACTAGTGTTCTAAGCCCCCTCATTACATGATTTATTATTGTAAGCCCCCTCTAACTTACACATCTAGAAAATGAAACTACAACCTATTGGGATTGAAACAAACCCTATAAAACAATAGCAGCTAAGAAGGATCACTTGCCAACATCTGATCATGAATATAAGGTCCTCCAATCGATGTATTCAATAGATGTTGGCCAACGATACTTCTTAGTTGTTGTTGTTTTATAAGGTTTGTCTCAATCCCAATAGGTTGTAGTTTCATTTTCTAGATGCGTAAGTCAGAGGGGGCTTACAATAATAAATCATGTAATGAGGGGGCTTAGAACACTAGTATATGCAAATTTCATTATTTAACAATAAAAATCTATTAAAATGTTTGCAATTGCCTCATTTAACTTGAGGTTTGTCCTATATTATTTTAGTCATTATGGCCCTCCTCCGCTCTCTAAATTTATTCCTTATCCATGGTCTTTGGATCCCATAGTGTCAACTTGGAACCAGAGGAGTAGAAGTTGCTTTGCATCGTCTGGGTATACCACTCAATTATGTTGTCTCCAAAAAATTGTGACCATGATGCCTAAAATTATGTTTCTCAGCTATTGTGTCCTAGGACCCCTTATGACCCTTTACGACCCTTTACGATCCCTAAGAATACATCTTAGAGGTCTTAAAATGTCATAAAGGGTCATAAGAGGCTCCTAGAAGGGGCTAGATGAGCTTCCACCTTCACGTAGTTGGCCTTGTTAAGTGGAGAATGTTAAACTATTCTTAAAACAAAGAGAAGCTCAATAATTTAAGGTCTCAGTCCATAGATAGATTAAATTAGACTTACTATCCAAATTGGATAAATTATGTCCAAGGTTGCATCCTGGTGGATGGTTTGGATGATGGGTAGGGTGCTAGAAAGGTAGCAACCACACCAGAGGGTAGAGAAAAGAAAGGACCTATTGGATGCCGAGACAAGGTGGATGAGTGATTAGATGATCATCTGCATCAACATGGGAGGTTTGGCTTGGGTGTGGGTTGTATTTCAGGGGATAATCTCGGGGATTGGCAAATGAGGCAGCCAAATTGGAGGATGGGTGGGAAACTATAAAAGGGAGAAAAAATAAAAATGAAAAGAAAGCTTTTGACATGATCCTTCGTTCTTAGAAAAAGGGTGGAGTTTAGAGAAAACTGTGGAGGTGATTCCTTTCTTTCTTTTGAAGCTTGTGTGATTGATGTGGGTTTACT